>JAATLQ010033782.1:0-19322 GCA_013421005.1 Heliconius erato x Heliconius himera | reverse complement strand
AGTACTTAATAGTTCGACTCGACCGCTGCCTTCCGAGCATCACCACCTCCTATATATACGGAACGACGGTCGCGACACTCGGGACGACAATACACGAACACGTCTCGATTAATATTTTATTCAAAATATATAGTTTGTATTATTCATAATTAACTATGTTATTTATGTGCATTGCCATGCATATTTTATTTTATTTATTTATTTATTTTTTACTTATACTCAAGGTATATACTGTTACAGCGTGTATGTAGTTTACTTTGAAAACGAAAAAAATATGTTTGGGGTAATCAAGTATGTGATTACTGCGGCTGTGCTTGGTTGTAAAGAAATTACATTGTTGGTAATGATGTAGTGTAGACTGTCATTTTGTATGAGTACTTGTTTTAAGTTCTTTTACATACAAATATTTAGCAATTTGTCATAAAAATATATTTTTTTAAATATATACTTTTTAATAGAAATATATGTATATGGAAAAAAATATACGCATATACCATAATATATAATCTAACTTTGGAAGGGTTATTCGAAAAAGTTTCTATTATAAATAGATTTCTAATACAGAACGATATTTAAAAACGCTCCTAAGTCTAAATAAAATATATTTTATATATGTCTACATACAAATATATAAAAAACTCCAACTTTAGACCCCGTCCACGAGATAAGATAACGTATTGCGAAGCATGAGCGACATTCCTGTTCTCTCTAATGCGAGACTGTTTGTTCCTTTATCGTGCTGGCGTTCGTTTTCGGTATCTACTCTCATTTCCATATCTGGTGAGCTCTCGAGCATGTCAATAGCGTCTAAGTGAGTGGGTTTGAACGACTATGCTAGTCACTCGACGTTGCTTTCTTTTTGTAAGTCTATTTATGTATATATATGTATATTTTGTGAAGCAGCAACTGTTTTAAGACTAGGTTTTCTAAGCTAGTCCAGTTTTATATGGTAGATGTGTGAAATAAAAAAAAATGATTTTTTTAAGTTCAATAGTGAAAACAGGTATAAATGTATATACATACATAATATATTTACGTATTTAAAGATAACGCAGAACGCACAGGAGAACCTACTAAATGTAGAAAGATGAAACTTGGCATGTATATAGGTGAGGAAGTGTAGGGAAGCACTAATAGAGGATTTTTCGAAATACCCTTGGAAACGGTAAAAATTGGATTTTCTTTTTTATTCCCTAAAGTATACGCAAATAAAAGTTGCGGACGACGAACAATATTTTTATAAAGATTAAATTTTAACACTTTATATTCACACAGATATCACTCAGCAGAGATGTCAACAACAAATAAGTTATACTAACATACAATCTGCATTTTATTCATCTATATTTTATTTTTTTTGGATAGCCTGAGCCGTGTTTTTGTGACATGTTAATGTTAATGTGCATACCTTACTACACGAGTGTTATAGGTTCGAAGCTCTTTTACGGATCTAACTCACGTGCAACGACTTAGCGACGTTTTTTGTATGCATAGAGCACAGTAAAAGAATTAATAGTACCTACTTATATATGTGTGATGCCAGTCGTGGCGCAGGGGCACAAAGTGTGACTTTAAAACCTACTGGTTGTGGGTTCGATCCCCACTCGAGGAAATGAAATATTTACTTAAATGAATATTTCCATTTCTTCGCTCTGGTGTCGAGCGAAGCGCGGCGTTGAGTTCTGCCACTCAACACGCAATGTCTCTAGAATTCGGCAGAAAGTGGGTAACGGAGTGTCCTAACACTAGGTTCCCTTTGTCTACCCTGCTGTGTGCGGGATACAGCGTGAAGATGATTTGATTTTATTTACTTATATATGTAAATCTGGATACGGGTGTCGGTTGGTACATTTATTTGGTTTAGTTTCGTTTAGCTTATAAGTAATGCCCTTTCGGGTAATACCTAAATATAAGTTATAGTCCAGCTCTAATAAAGTATAGAGTGTATAGCGTTGTAGTCCTTAATTTATTATTGGGTACTGCAAGTTAAATTATGTTCATTTTAATGCTAATATATATTTTTTATCCAGCTCCTCGTTGTATCTCTTGCAGTGGAGGTATTCGATGCCGTGCTTTACTTCGTTACCAGAGCGAGAAAATGAAAATATTAAATATTATTTCTTAGACGGAAGTGTCTTACTGAGAACGGAGTGTCATAACACTAGGCTTCCCAGCTCTCTCTGCCTATAGCAATAAAAATATTCTTTACTTAAATAGACTTATAAAAGCGCTTTTGAATTATTTAATGAATATGTCGCTAACACCAGCTCAGAGGATAGCACCACTGACAAGAACTGGTAACAAACCCAACACTTGCTTCATATACGTCTTTGTAGAGTAATTTTTACCTGCGGCTTCGCCTGCGCGGTCAAATGGAAATAGCTTAGAGTGTATAAGATGTAGCCTCGACAGTAGATTTGTTACATAGTCTTGACAAATGGACTATCCAACACATTTTTTATTCAATTGGCACCAGTACTTTTTAAACATTTTTGAAGTGTTATTCCACACTAAGGAAAGAAAAATACTTATTTAGAAAACGAATAAAAATTCGAACCCGCGCCTCCTGGAAACCGACCAGGTCAGTTTCAGTACATGGCACCAGTAGTTCCTGAGAACAGCGCGTTCATCGAAACAGATTCTTTACAATAGCTTTACAATATTAGTATTGATATGCATGTTTATTTTATATAAGGCATAAGCTCGCTGGAACCGCAAAACCGCGTAACAAATGAGGTGTCGAAAGGCGTATCTTAATCGTGTGTAGATGTATGACGGTATATTATAAATTCCTCCCATCCAGCCTCCTTGATGGTGTGACGTAAAAAATATATTGCGAATTCTTGTCATACGTCAATATGTCAATGTTGAAGATGTGACTGATGTATGTATACTTATACTTTAGTTGGTGGGTTGTGGGTTCTCATTAATTTAGTTGCGCATTTGACTTGTAAATTTTTCTTTTTTTTGGTTATATTTTATTTTGTCCAATACATTTTTTTTTCTATCTTAGTTCAAATAGTTCTTGATATTAATTCTTTCGATTAAACAAACGCTTCTTTATAATGCTAGTATGGTTACTCGATGCAATTACGATATAATAAAATATAAGTAAAATAGATTTTTTCCAAATACGATTTATTTATTATTCTTGCCAATACATTCACAAAAAATCAATTATCCTTATGAAAAAGTTTAATTTCATGGAATTGTATTCCCTTTAAAGAGAATCGATAATGTCTCTGCACGGCGACAGAGTACGACTAAGCCCGACAAAGCACGGCGCTGAGCTCCGCCACTAAACACACAATGTCTCGAAAATTTTGTGGAAAGTATAGATAGAAGTGTCTTACCGCTGCTTTTCTAAGAAAAAGATACCTGCCAATAGTGTGTGTGTTTTTTATCCAGGCGCAACTCTAAAATTCATATATAGATACATAGGTGCGTACCGTGCTATTACGGTACGGCGTCACCTGTCCAACATTTTAGGCGGCCAATAACGAAAGTTGTCCGCTTATTTGGAACTACCAACAGGAAACGAGGCTCAACGGAATATCGGCGAGAATGTAAACGGATGTTCTGCTTCATAATACGTACGTACGTAGTTGACTGTGTTTATTTTGGTAACGCTATTAATAGCTTCTATACTATTGTGTATATTTAAAAAAAAATCATCTTTACGCTGTATCCCGCACACAGCAGGGTAGGCAGAGGGAACCTAGTGTTAAGACACTCCGTTCCCCACTTTCCGCCGAATTCTGGAGGCATTGCGTGTTGAGTGGCGGAACTCAACGCCGCGCTTAGCCTCGACCCCAGAGCGAAGAAATGGAAATATAAATTTAAGTAAATATTTCATTTCCTCGAGTGGGGATCGAGGAGATGAAATATTTACTTAAATTTCAGATCACTGCATAATCCGTTCATTCTCAAAATTCGAGACATGGTTTGATTGGCGATACTTAACGCCGCGAGCGTTTTATTATTATGTACTTATAACTGTAATCGTTCTCAATTGTCGTTGTTGTGTGTTAAATTGTATAGGTCACTAGGTCCTTCAAATTTAAATATTTTTCGTCATTTAACAGCTTAAGATAACTAGTTTCTAGTGTCCGACACCTCCGTTTTGCCTGAGATGACGATTTGTGATTTTGTTGATACGTGGAGAAATATCTTAATATATATTTAATATGCTGAGTGGGTTCTTTTTAACGTAATATACATTACAGTTTAAAGATAACAACTTTAAAGTTTTCCATTAAATTTAATTATTATTTTTATGATTTAGATGCCACTTTAAGATAGCAATTTAGCTCAGTAAAAGTAGGTCTCTCGACGTTTTTATGTAAATATTATTAAATCTTTTAGTTATTATATTATAATTTTCTTAATTAGTTATTTTTACACGATGAGCTTACGACATTTTTTTTGCATCGTCATGGTGTTAGACACAGGGAAGTATCTTAACTGTAAAGACACTTTATTCTCCATTTTCCGTCTAACTTACGAGAAATTGCGTGTTAAGTGATGAAACCACAAAAATGCCACATTTTATCTAGCAAAGCACGAAGATAATTTAACATATTATTATTCTTCCGAGTGAAGATCGTATCCAATACCATCATGTTAATAGATAAATATCTCACTGCGCCACGACGACTTCACATATTATTATATACCTTTATAAATATATAAACTCAGAAGGACAAATCACTTCATATTTTTATTTTTTTTAAAAGCAATACAACTACGACACTTACATTGAAAAACAACGTATAACGAACTTAAAATTATAATTACTTATTTATCAACTATTTCAAATTATAAAGCCTTTCTAAAATATAATAAAAAAAGCATATATATTTTTTTTATCGTACATAAGATTATAAAATCTAATCACATAAATTAAAACGGCCATTAATTAAAATTAAGTATAAAACTCCCACTCAATATCAGCTCTAGTATGAACGCAGTGCTATCGAACACTTCCTGCCCCCACCGGAAGTTCCCGCCACCTGTCATATCTGCTGACGATTCCGTTGCAAACTCCGTACAATGACGCTCTACTTCAAATGATATATCCGTTTTGAGTATGAAAACGTCAATGTATATGGAAGTAAGTAACTATAGCCGCAGGTCAGTCACCTCGATGTGTGTTAGTATGTTAGTGTACATCGCGTGCTTAGTATGTGAGAATTGTAATTGACTGACATAAAAGAGAAATGGATGAGTGCGTTTACATCACTATCATATACTCCATAATAATCACTATCAAGTAGTGATATCATATCACTATCACGGAGAGGGAAACGGATGTAATAAACATGCGAGAAAAGAGTCAATAAATTAGACCCATTCTAATTGCTTTTCGGTAGCTTTTTACGTTATTTCCTATAGATATGTGTGTTTTTAAGAAAATAAAGTGCCAATATCAGGATCTTTCTGTCTTTCCTGTATACCGCATATATAAATTGTGTTCATTCAAGTAAATTTTAAATTAATATAAAAATAGTCTAGAAGCATACTTTGTGGCGCTGACGTACAAGTGTGCGACTGTACACGCGACGATTGTGGGTTTGATTTCCACTCGGGGAAATAGAATATTTAATATTTTCGTTTCTTTGCTATGGTAACGAGTAAAGCGCTGCGTTATGTTCCGCTACTTAACATCAAATTTTCTAATTGAGTGGAAAATGAAGACCAGAGTGTCTTAACGATAGGTAGAGCAGAGAAATAAGCACAAATCAAATATAATCCCCCAGACGCAGCCCCAATTTTTCCAATCTTGATATTTATATTTAAACCAATTTTGTGTGCTCTTCGCATTCTGAAGAACAATTTTTAAAAATATATAGAATAGTATTAAATCCACAACCAAAACGAATAGATGCAGAAAATCCATGAAAGTACATCATATCCGATACACCTGAGGCGAAGCTAAGCCTCATATCGTACAAAGGCAGGCAGTTCCTGAGAAAATAATACCTAAGTGAATGCTACTGCCTGCATCACACAAATTGGACGAATAAAGCTAAGTTTACTCACGTTAAATGGAGGTTAGTACCGGTGACTTCCACAGTACTCGTTAGGTCAATCTCTACATACAAAAAAAATGATATATATAGATACTTCTTATGTTAGTTGAGGCCAGTCGTGGCGCAGTGGTACGAAGTGTGACTGTAAAACCGATTGGTTGTGGGTTCGATCCCCACTCAAGGAGATAAAATATTTACTTAAATTTATATTTCCATTTTCTTCGCTCTGGTGTCGAGGTTAAGCGCGGCGTTGAGTTCTGCCACTCAACACGCAATGCCTCCAGAATTCGGCAGAAAGTGAGGAACGAAGTGTCTTAACACTAGGTCCCCTTTGCCTACCCTGCTGTATGCGGGATACACCGTGAAGCTGATTTTTCTTATGTAAGTTTTAAATTGTATTGTATTGTATATTTGGTTCAATCAGCCATACCTTTTTGTTACTTGTTTCCTGTTTTTTTTTATGTTTCTGACAACGACTTAGTGTAAACGCGAGGGCTGCGCATCCAATCATCACTCGGTAGAATGATTGTATTTAATGATTTCCATTTCTCCGCTCTAGTTCACAAAGCGCATCTCTCAAATTGGATGGTGCGGGGAGAAAGGAATATCTTAACATTAGGATTCTTTTCTTTACGCTCTGTCATGTGGGAATATCTGCCCTTTTTTACATATTTGAACAAATGAATATCGCGATACTAAAAGATCTTATTACACTATTTTAAAAGAACCTATTATATTTAGCACAGGGAACCTAGTGTAAAGACACTATGTGTTGAGTGGCCGAATTCATCACCACTCTTTGCCTCGTTACCAGAGCGAGGAAATTAAAAATATTAAATATTTCATTTCCTCGAGTGTTAATCGAACCCACAACCATTTATAGTCACATCCTGCGCTACGAATGGGCTCAAAAAAAGATATATACACAAATAAATTTAATAATATGTATTTTCTTATTAATATTATAATAATAGCTACTGATATAAGGTAATTTCCAAATAATAACTATAATAAAAGACCTAGACCGAGTCCCAGCCACGTTCCACGTGTCGTCAAGTTAGTCGTGGAGCGAGACACATTATTGTGAACAGAAATTACACTCATTGGTTATTTAGTAAATTGCTTTAGCACCTTTGTTAAAGCGTATTAAACCTAGTTTATACATTAATGTATCGAGGGTATAAAATATTGTTGAAGAAACTTGTTAACTTTGAATAAAAAACCTTGTTTTAATTAAGTTTCTTTAAAATAAGGCAGTCGTGGTACATAAGTGTGCGGCTTTAAAGGTAAACGCGATAGTTGTGCGTTCGATTACTACACAGGTGAATATAACTATATTTAATAGTTTTATGTCTTCGATAATTTAGCGAAATATAAAAAAGAACGGAGTGTCATAACACTAGGTTTCCACCTACCATGTTATGTGTGGGATACAGCATGAAATAAAAAAAAAAAAAAAACTAAATATAGATAGATAAATGTGATGGTTGTGGGTTCATTTCCTATTCGAGGAAATCCTGAACTTATAAAACGATTTAGAAGATTTGCAATAGAATTAAACAAATCATCTTAGCTAGAATTAATTAAAGCTTAGAGTTTCCATTTAAAGGCGGGAGGGAAGGCACCATAAGACCACCACCACTACCTTGTTAGACTTTTGAAATTGCATCCGTCTACAGTCGCTTTGGACTCGCTTTTACTCCACTCACTTAGAATATGTAATTTAATTAAGTATAAGCCAGTAATGGAAGAAAACGTACGTGTTTAGGTAAAGAGAACATGTTTAAATGTATGTAATGTCATCATATTAATATGTTAAATTAAAGTGCTGTTGATGATTATTCGGAAACTTAACGTTTTTTTTAACTTCAAGTTGAATCCTGCATATGTAGAAGGGAGGGAATCTAGTGTTAAGACACTCCATTCCCTACGCACCGCACAAATTTCAAGGCGAGATTAAGAAACTGGAATACATAGTAGGGCTTAGGCGTGGTTAGGCATCTAACACTCATTTTTTGTAAATAAGCAAAATTGAAGTAGATTATTTTTAGCTGCATTCTGTATCCTGCACGTAGCAGGGCAGCAGGCAGAAAGATAAAGAATCAGAAAAAGTGTTAATACATTAGGATACTTCTTTCCCCGACCTTCCGCGGAATTCTGGAGGCAATGCGTGTTTAGTGACGGAACTCAACATCGCGCTTTGCCTCCTTGCCAGACCGAGTAAATTAAAATATTAAATATTCCATTTCCTCGAGTGGGAAGTGAAGTAAACATGGGAAGTGTAGTATAGTAAACAGTATTTTTTCTTGTACACTCATCTACATTTCTATATATGAACAGTTTTACATCCATACGTATATATAGGTAATAGGTACTAATGGGGTCACTTTTCACACAAGTTTATTTGAATTATGACTGGCTCAATGACTACTGTCACACCGAGTTGGCTCTCCTTTGTGGGTTACAAGAGATTATGAGGGCTCAGTTAAGTAAATGATTCGTATAGATATTTTTATAGAAAAGTACTAAGGGAGTGGGCTCGTGGTTGCGCTCTAATAAATATATAGTGTATTTTAAACGGCGTAGTAGAAAATTGTCAAACTTGAGGTGTAGATTTGATTTTCGCCTTGAGTAATATTTAATTATTTTCTATTGTATGGCAAATAGCAACTCTAAATATATTTAAACTAATAAAGAGTAAGTATTATGTAAAAATATGGAAGATACAAGATAAGAATATATAAATTTTGTTACCGTATCACTCTGTTTCCGCATAGCGCGGTAGGCAGAGAAAACCTAGCTAGATATTAGGTAGTGTTTGACGGAACTCAACGCTGGTCTGTTAAAGTGTTGAGCGTTAAGAGAAACGTAAATATAAAATATTTCATTCTCTTAGTGAGAATCGAACTCACAACCGTCGCACTTTACAGCCACACGCTTGTGCCCACGCGCCATGACGGCCGCCGGTATTTCCTGCGGAGATACTTCTCGATAGAAACTTTTAAAAACAAAAATGTTTCAGCAAAGCTAGTATCGGATAACATACTTTAAAATCCAATCGTCTCTTTAGAACTACTCGAGCGAAACTGAAACAAAGAATTCGATTAAAATGATGCAATTTACAAAGAAACGAGTTACTAAAAGAATGTATTTGCTGCTTTCTGATTAACGCAAAGTAATTAAGAAATAATTTTAGCATTCTTTGTTGAGAAAAAAGTGGCTATAGTAGCGCAACGATACAGTGACTGTCCGCTTGATAGTTGTGGGTTTGATTCCCACTTAGTGAAAAGATTATATTTTAATTATTGTATTTTTTTTCAATAGGTTTCCCTGTCTCAATTATGAGTTCTGCTAAAAAGGAATAAAAAAAATATAGTTACTATTAGGCTAGTACGGTAGTTATATTACATCAACATTCCATAGGGCCTAAGTTGTAACTCCATTTCCTACAAATATTGTAAATAAAAAAGTTGGTTAAAGTTAAAATGTGAGGATGGATAGATATTTGTTCCACGTTTACGCCAAAAGTACTGAACGGATTTAAATGACACTTTACAGTAAGACAGCTTATACGTCAGAGTAACACATAGAATACCATTTATGTAAAGATTTTTTTTATATTTTTAAAGTGTTATTCCACACTTAGGAATATTCCATACTTTCTAAATAAGTATGTATAGATTTCATATAATTTGGCTATAATAAATTTATAGTGGTAAACCGGCGTATAGGTTGCTAGTTCTCTATAAAACTTCCACGAACGTGAGTCGCCACGATCTGTATCTGTATATGATCAAAGCGAGTTGAAGCTCACATGCACATGTTCTCGGAACGTGCCTAAGTCACGCCTATAGCGAGTAGGTACAGACAGACGTCTGATTATATCATTGATTTGTGAGAAATTTATATATAGTGGAAGTAGAAGTAATTTTAAATTTGCTTTATTTTATGATATAATTCATGTTATGAATTATATGCGTCGTGGAGCAGGGGACCAGGTGTGACTGTAAAATTGACTGGTTGTGGGTTCGATCCCCCACGGTGTTGAGTTCCGCCACTCAACACGCCATGCCTCCGGAACTCGGCATAAAGTGTCTTAACACTAGGTTCCCTCTGCCTACCCTGCTGTGTGCAGGATATAGCGTGAACCTAATTTGATTTCATGAATCAAATTTCATCATAAAGTAAATCATGTCCGACTTAACATAAATTATGTCATACAAAACTGAGCGCTGGTTGTTGTTTCGAACAATCTATTTCGACTAGGTTTGGATAGATATAGTGTGTTACTTTTTAGTATAAGACTTTCTATGGACAAATGGGAGATGCGAGCAAGTAAGAACAAGATAGAAGAATTTTTTTTGAAGTTAATATGAAAAACACCTTGCAAAATGAGCAGCCTTATTTTAGAAAATTAGAAATGCATAGGTGCAGTAGCTGATAGACTGTAAAATTGATTGTCGTGGCTTCGATGCCCACTCGCAGAAATAAAATATTTTTGTTTCCACTCCCATGTTGTAACAATACGGTGTGGAACTAAAAAATCTGTATTATTAATATGTACTAATATGAAAGGATGAGATTTGAACACATAACGACTACGTTCCGTTAACATATCACCACTACGCAATAAAATATATAAAAAAACCGATTTTATTGATAAAATTGAAGAGCATCTCTAACAAAACGGTATCGTATAGCTAGATGGTTATCAAAGCATGCATCAATGCGGGCGTCGTACTAGCAGGAGGTACTTAAAAGGAAACCCAACGATTGTCTATAGCAGATGCGGATGCTGGAGATCTAATCTCGGCATCTGAGGGAGAATAATGTATCAAAGGGCAGGCTGTGCGGCCGCCAGGAACCACTCGCATACAGCCACAGTGCAGTGCGGCTTTGTGGAGCTACCACGATATCACCGTAAAGCGCTTTTACCTATACCTACACTTTGTATGTACCTTTGAAGATATTGTATGCAGAGGAAACGGCCTCAATGGAAGGACTGAAATCAATTTCATTATTTTTATTATCTATAGGTATAGAGATTGAGAAAATGAAGGAAATTTAAGTGCTTTGCTTCACGCTGTATACCGCACACAGCAGGGCATGCAGAGGAAACCTAGTGTTAAGACACTTCGTTCTTCACTTTCCGCCGAGATATGGAGGCAATGCGTTTTGAGTGGTGGATCGAAGATCCACCAGAGCGAAAATAATGAAAATATAAATGTAAATAGATATTTCATTTCCTAGAGTGGGGATTGAACCCACAACCAGTCGATTTTACAGTCACACTTTGTGCCCCTGCGACACGACTGGCCTCTAAGTGCTTTGCATCTGCAACAATAATCTTTAGATAAGCGAAATCGTAGTTTATGATAAATTCTGAATCATATCAGATATGATATAAATGTTTTACGTTTAAGCAAAATTCCAAGATTTTTAGAAACTTTCCAAGCGCTCGCCACCAAATAAGCCTTCAATCTTTCAATGTAGATATTTACAGGCCATTTTTTGTTAGCCTAGTATCCATCAGCTCCGATATTTATGTGTGAAGGGCGCTTAGAAAATATTAAAATCGTAGTAAAATCGCAATTCTGCTTGTGTTGTCTTTAAGATGTAAGATGGAACATCCTGTTTTTATTTTGTCCCCATAGGAATTTAGGCAAGAAAAGATTTTTGTGAGATTTTTTTTCTTAGTGCTTTCCTACACTCTCTACAAATAAGTCTACACAATAAATCTCAACTTCGTAAGTACAATACTCTCGTCTATGTAAAGACTGACACTTTCAAAAGCGGTAGAGATTTATAAATATACGTATATAGATTTAAACAAAATGCTACAAAAATTAAATACATTAAAAGATATTTTACATTTAGGTGTCTAACTTTAACGTTACACCGTCACTCTGTAGGTACCCAGTCATAAACTTGGCAAGAACAAGTCAAAGAGCGCGGCGCTCGCGTCCCGTAATTATAGCTATTGAAGCCCTGTCAGTTACATAAGCCGACTTGTATGGGTGGCATATATTGTATGGGACTGTATGGGATGAGGGAACGGCTTTAATTGCAATTTTATATGAGAAATTAGATGCTGTAAGGTTGCCTTTGAAAGTTTACTGTTTTATACCAATGTGAGTTAATTTTTATATTGGTTTTTATAGAGTTTTCCTTATATAGGTTATATGACGTATGTGTTTTGTACATTTCTACTTTATATTAAAGGTATAAAAATACAGCTTCACGTTTTATTTTCCGCAGCGTAGACAAAGGGAACCTAAACCCAAAGGGATATAAGGCTAAGAAACTCCGTTCCCCATTGCACTCTACATTTACGAGAGTTGGTACTCAACGTGACTCACAACGACCTCTATCACAAACTTTAATACATTAAACCTAGAAGTTACCCAATACTCATCCAACTTCATTTCACAATGATAATCTGCTAAACGCGGCTTAACACCGGCTTCAGTGATCGAATTGGGTTCCGGAGCCTCACACTAATACAAGTTTTAGGTGACACACACACACCCACAGTCCACACTATATATATACAGTCTATTGTCCACAGTCCACAATATAGAGTATAGGCGATTGTTCCGCGATGTCGATTGTCCCTTATCAGCAATTTATTGTTCGTCCAAGAACACTGTTTGTTTGAATTGGCACTTTGCGTTTTGTATGTGGGTCGTCGGTGTTGCAGCTGAGTTGGATGTTTAGTTGGTGAAGTATTTTTGATAGGAATTGACTCTATTTTAATTATTAATTATTATAACATTACAGTTCTGCCACTCAACACGCAATGCCTCCAAAATTCGGCAGAAAGTGGGGAACGGAGTGTCTTAACACTAGGTTCCCTCTGCCTACCCTGCTGTGTGCGGGATACAGCGTGAAGCTAATTATTTTTTTTAATTACTTTTAGAGAGGACAGGTACTGGACTGTAAGCGGGATGGGCGTGGGTTCGATCGACACTCGTAGGAATAGTTATATTTAAATTATTTTGATTTGCTCGCTCTGATACATAAAGCGCGCATTGAGCTCTATCACTCAACGCGCAATATTTCCAGAATTCGGTAGAAACTGGGGAACAGAAGTGTCCAGAAGTTTCCAGTTCGTTCTACCTACAGCAAGAAGCTAGAAAAAATATTTCTTAAACTTAGATTAAAATAAACAAAGACAAAGTCACAAACACTAGCTTGTGTTATGCAAATTTTACTCAATTTCAATTTTTTTTACAACATAATTGTTAAAAATTCATAAAACACTTACGGCGAAGTAATAAATGAGTTTACGTCTTAATGTTCATTTTGGAAAGTGCTTTAAACGATAACTCTTGCAATTTATTTTTATATACAGTGTGTTCATTATACAGTCAAGTGCATTTCTGTATACGGAATATATTATTTTAAATCCATTTTAAACTTGATAGCAAAATATTGCGTGCAACAAAAATGGAAATATATGATTAGTATTAATAATAAATTAATAAATAACTTCATACTGTATCTACATACATGCAATACTATAAAAAATTACCTGACCTATAAATATAATTTAATTTTTTACCAGTAATAAACATTATTTTATTTAAATTTAAGTAAATTGTATTTTTCTCACTTCCTATTGTAACCCGTACATTACTATGTTTCAATGTATGTATGAGTAAGCAGAGAGAACATGGAAAAATAATGTTAAGACAATTTCGTTTCCCACTTTACGTCGAAATTTGGACGTGTTCTGTGTTGAGTTACGGAACCAAATGCCGAGATTGGCCTTGTTACCAGAGCAAGGAAATGAAAATATTAAAATTTCATTCAATTCAAATTCCTAAATCGAACCCAGAACCTGTCGCGATTACAGTGGCTCGCTTGTGCTCCTGCGCCACACCTGGCCTCAAAATTGTGAGTATAAGGATATAAATAATATTAAATATATATTCATATATCCTTTTAAAACAAAGACTCGGATAATAAAATACATCGTGTCAATGCATAAATCGAATCCGCGACCTCGAGCCCGGTGCGACGTGACAACTACATAAAATGGCACAGCGCCAGACGGTCGTCAATATCTTTTGTATGGTGTAATATAATTTATTGCACGACAGTACTTACTTAGATTTACAAGGATTTGTATAATAAATCTTCCGTTTCTTGCTTAGTCAAAATTAACTCACAAAGAGATTTTTTATATACATATAATATAAAAAATCCAGTCGTGGCGCAGCGGCACGAAGTGTGACTGTAAAACCGACTGGTTGTGGGTTCGATCCCCACTCGAGGAGATGAAATATTTAATTAAATTTATATTTCTCTGGTGTCGAGGCAAAACGCGGCGTTGAGTTCTGCTACTCAACACGCAATGCTTCCAGAATTCGGCAGAAAGTGGGGAACGGAGTGTCTTAGGTTCTTTCTACTAGGTTCTTATCCTGCTGTGTACGGGATACGGGATACAGGTGAAGCTGATTTATTTTATTTATTTATATATGAATATAAAAAATCTCAATAATTAATTCTGTAGGAATATATATATTTGCCTTTTGAAATCTATACACATGTATAATATTTATATCTATACTTATAATAAAATTGTAACTGATCGGTGTCTGTATATGGAAGATATATCAGAAAATATGATCAGTGACTACATTTACAATATAGCATGTACATAGGTTCCTTAATACTTAGGGAGTGTAGGGAAGCCCTAAAGAGGAAGGAAGTGTCCAAATTCCTACGGTGTCGGGGAAAATGGGATTTTGCTTTTTATAGTCCACGAAAATGTTACACCTTCAAATTACTTTTTTGTTATAATATAGATATATTATAACCTTCCTCGATACGGACAATCCAAAACAAGAAGAATTTTTCAATTCTAATCCGTAGTGTTAATTGCCTCCAAACAAATAAATTTTTCAGCCTTCAGTTTATATTAAAAATCATGTTATAAATCGTTATTATATAAATAACTTTATTGTTTTTGTTTAATTTTAATCGTAGAACCTTGTGAGTTAATTGTAATTCCACTCATACGATGTCTAGGCAGCTTCTATCCAGATTAGGCTCAAGGTGACTAAAAATCAACTTAAATTTGTATAAGATAAAGAGGCTAATATGAGTTAACCTTAATACGTATATTAATATTATACGATATTTACATTATCATTTTATTTGTGCATTTTTACATTATCTTTTTAAAGCCACAAAACCTACAATTATTTCTTATATTACTTTGTAGGTCTCGTAAGTTTAACGTAAACCACAAAATTACCGGAAACCGCTTTTACAATATTTACCAATCGTAAGTTCTTGGAAAATTTTTCGTAATTTTGAAAGAAAAGTACACGTTAGCTTCTTTTACTAGTATTAAAATATTAACCTTTAATTACACTTGGTTCCCTCTACCTACACTGCTATGTGCGGGATACAGCGTGAAGCTGATAAAAATACAATCAAATGTAAGTAAACGCAACGATTGTAGGTTCGATGTCCAATTGGGGGAATTAATTATGTATAACCTTGATTACTAACAAGGCAAAACACGAACTATATGTAAAGTCTCGAAATATGGCGGTTCGTAGGTAACGGAGAGTCTTGTATTAATTATTTCCTGTTCTTAGACGAATCACGCACATGTCAGAAACATAGAGATAAAGCAATCAAATATTTCTTAGCTATCAATTTTCCATTTTCCAGAGGCCAGTTGTGGCGCAGTGGCACAAAGTGTGACTGTAAATCGACTAGTTGTGGGTTCGATCCCCACTCGAGGAGATTAAATATTTACTTAAATTTATATTTCCATTTCTTCGCTCTGGTGTTGAGTTCTTCCATTCAACACGCATTGCTCCCAGAATTCGGCAGAAAGTAGGGAACGGATTGTCTTAACACTAGGTTCTGCCTACCCTGCTGTGTGCGGGATACAGCGTGAGGCTGATTTGAATTGTTTTTTTTGTCTATTTTCCACTCATTCCGAAAAATTGCTTACTGAATAGAAAAACTATTTTTTTAAAAGACTATATGAAAAAAAAAGCAAAACTAAAACCCAACTAAAATCAAGTCAGACACGTCTGTACTGTGTCACAATGGCGTCAATTACCAATTATTACTTTTTTCCCAATCGCTACACTTTTCCAGTACACAACCACAAAAACCCCGTTCCTTTGAAGCGATAATTAAATTGCAACATAGTAACAGATCAATACACGAACTCATTCATTCACAAAAACGAAATATAATGGAATATTAACCAACGCTTATGAGCTGATTACCGTTTTTGTGCGAAACCTATTTAAGTTTTGCAAAACAAAATAAGTTCTAACATCTTGTGTTTTAAGTTTGTTTTCGATTGACATTCTGCTTAATCGTGCTCATAATATTACAATTGTATTGGCAGTTCGTGTAATGAATTATATTTTGATACGATGATTTATATTATTAGTGTACTGTAATAATGTTTAAGTGTTTTTGTTCGGTCGCTACTCGCTGGTCGCTAGACCAGGGGTTCCCAATCTTTTCTTGATCAGGTACCACTTTTATAGTATTCTTGTTAGCAGGGACCACTTTGTAGGTATAATAAAAATAACAAAAGATTTAATCTCAAAGTCAAAAGTATTAAAAAAACTGACATTTTGTATAATGGGGTGTGTGAATTTCTAACTAAATATTAAAAATCAATGAATTTTAAAGTATATTAAATTTAAATGTCAAAATATTTTATGTTTTACTGCTGCTGCGGATCACTACTGGTCCACGGGCCACTGGTTGGGAACCGATGCGCTAGACAATGGCTGTGAACACGGTTTAACGTAGTGATTGACTTTAATTCTGTAGTTAATATTATTAAACTAAATAGATGTAATTAGCGAGTTAATTTGTTCTTTTTAACCGACTTCAAAAAGAAGGAGATTATCAATTCGACTGTATTTTTTTCATGTTTGTTATTTATACCGTTTTCTCCATATATAATAATCTAAATTTTGAAAAAAACATACTCTCTGTTTAATTTTTTTTATTTGTTTTGAGAAATACACGTCTTGTAATGAGATGTTGAGAAATAGAGACGTTAATAACTTAGTATGATTCTTAAACATCAAGTAAAATATATTTGTTAGTTTAAAATGAAACAAAATGCTAAGAACCGAATCCACTATAAATATTTTATTG
Source organism: Heliconius erato x Heliconius himera (assembly GCA_013421005.1). Taxonomy (NCBI): domain Eukaryota; kingdom Metazoa; phylum Arthropoda; class Insecta; order Lepidoptera; family Nymphalidae; genus Heliconius; species Heliconius erato x Heliconius himera. Next base: position 2,133 of record JAATLQ010033782.1, on the reverse strand, counting down.
GGCAGTTGTTCCAAAAGAGCTTCTTACAAATGTACTAGTCCAATTAATTAATTAGTATACGTGAGACGTGGCGCAGAGGACAAAGTGTGCCTGTAAATAGACTTATTGTGGGTTCAATCCCCACTCGAGGAGATGAAAAATTTATTTACATTTATATTTTCATTTCTTCGCTCTGGTGTCGAGGCAAAACGCGGCGTTGAGTTCTGCCGGTCAACACGCAATGCCTTCAGAGCTCGGCGGAAAGTGGAAAACTGAGTGTCTTTACCCTATGTTCCCTCTGCCTACCCAGATGTGTGCGGGATACAGCGTGAAGCTGATTTAATTTTTTATTTTCATACGTGAGAATATCTGAGAGCAATGTCAGAGCAAATGATGTTAAGTAGAGTGGAGGTAGAGTAGCCCCGTAGTGTAAAGTGTGTCGAGATTGTTATCATTACTTTGAGAAGCGCTTTATCTCTGGCGTGTCTTTGTTGTTTATAGGAACTTAGTATTTCTTACTCTTTTGTGTTCGGTTTATTGTTGTTGGCCTTACTGGGCTGACTGGGAACCTTTGTTGGAGGGCTATAAGTATTATTAAGTAAAATTATTTGGAAATAATCTTGAATCGTTTTTGTTGTTATTTTTTGCAAGAGTAAGCGATGAGAGAGACGGGTAGATACCTCGGTTTACTTTCGGAACACAAAGCATGAGGGTCTTCTGGAGGGAATGTATGAAGAGGTTGAAGACAATGGAAAAGTTAATAGAGGCATGCGGAGACCGCAGTGCTTAGAGCCCTGTCCTCTGTTTTTACCCATAGAGAAGAAAAAAAACAGTTTTTTGTAGGGAAAAGCTAAGTGATAAGTTTCTATGTTCTCGTTGGTTACAATCCCAATATACGTACTTTCGCAACGCACTTTCTCACTAGAAATTTGGAAAGATTTTTATTAATAATGAAATGAGCAGAGTTCAAATCAAATGAAATAAAATCTATCTTTATCATTATATTAATATGCATAATGTTTAGATAAGCTGTAAGCAAGTTGATTAATAAATTTTATTATTCTGTTATTAATCAATATTCTAGACAAAGCGCCGTTATTCATAAAAGTTTAATATTAGTTTCTAAAACTCTAAGGTCAAGTTGCTTAAATTAAATATAGCCTCTATCGTGTTGAAGCAAATTTTATCGATCGATCTCAGATTCTGGTTATAATACAGGCCTCGAAGTTAATATAAGAGGTGGTGCTTTCAAGCGATACTAATTACGGTATCTAATAGTTTTATTATTACTTTGTCTGCGTGGGCTTAAAATGAAAATTTAGTTTTTTTCCCTTTTTTTAAGCTTCACGGTGTATCCCGCACATAGCGGGGTAGGATATCAGAGCGAGAAAAATTAAAACAATGAATATCTTATTTCTTTCATAGTAAATTGAACCCACGACCTTCCGCTTTTACAGTTACACGTAGAAATTTCCAATATGTCAAATTTTAAGTCGCTTGTCTAGTTTGCGTTATACGTTGTCCGTAAGTAATTCAGTAATGAAAGACTTTTATGTATATTTAGTGGAGTGTCTGTAGAGTTTCTCATATAATCATAAAAATATAATTTTCTCTAATGATAGTAGAGACCTTTTATATTATAAAAGTATTTATTTAAATAAATACTTTTATAATATTATAAAAAACAGGACTTTGACCGTAATCATCGTATAATATAATAATCAAATAAGTCAGCTTCATGCTGTATCCTGCACACAGCAGGGTTGACAGAGACAGTTTTAAGACACTCCGTTCCCCACTTCCGAGCGAATATAAATTTAAGAAAATATTTCATCTCCTCGAGTGAGGATCGAACCCACAACCAGTCGATTTTACAGTCACACTTTGTGCCCTCACGACTGGCCTCAATAGTGCTTAATCTCTATCTCTATATATAATAAGACAGTAAAAATATTTTGTCTGTACATTTAGTAATTTTGACTGAAATGGATAGAGGGACACTTAAAAAGACTAATAGAAAGCAAAAAGATTTTTTTTGAATTTCTTGTCTGTCTGTCTGTCTGTCTGTCGACATATTGTTGTCCGCATTTTTCTCTGAAACTACTGAACCGATTTACTTGAAAATTTCACCAATTGCTTTGTTTTAACTCAATT
>JAATLQ010033781.1:0-19318 GCA_013421005.1 Heliconius erato x Heliconius himera | reverse complement strand
CGCCCTCCCAGTTCCTCGCACTGTGTCCTCTGCTAATCAGAGGAACACGCGGAAGAACGCCGTCGCGTCGGATTATTCGCCGACGAGCAATCATTACCCAAGGACGGATCCTGTGGGCAATAATTACTCGTCGCCCAGGGTGCACCGGTACACTATACTGCTCGTCCTCCCCGAATGACAAGCATTCGAAAAGGGCCAACAGCAAGCGCACACACGTGGAGGTTATCCGACTTCGCACCTCTCTCTAGTTATAAGCCTAGTTTAAGTGGCAGATAAATATACTGTTGATTAGCTGATAATAATGTCAATGTTAAAAAAAAGTACGGACCACATGTATGTAGTGTTTAGTTAAAATTATATAAAAAAAACGGAGTGTCTTAACACTAGATTTCCAGGTTTTTTCTATCATCTGATGTATGCGGGATACAGAGGGAAGTTGAAAAAAAATTGTAAAAAGCCCTATTATTTATCTTGATAATTTGCGAAAGCGTAAATATATTTTAACCAACCAATATCTATTATGGTGTTAGAATCATTTACCGCATTGTATTCAATGTCCTTTATGTATTATTTCAGCGCCCTAACCCCGATAATATTTGTCGTGTATTGATTCTAGTGTGAAAATTAATAAACGCCGTCTTTGTCATTGCTATTATAGCATAAAGCATTGAATTAGTTAATTGTAAATTTATTATGTTTTTAAAATAATATACAATAAACAAAGCTATCGTTATTAGTGTAGTTATTAAAAATAAGTTCGATATAAAAATAATAGTAATAATAGATTAGAAATAATTGGATATACAAAACTAAGGAGTTTACGCTTGCTGAACCTATTAAATTATTCCCATATAAAAAAATTCCCGCACACAGCAGGGTAGGCAGAGGGAACCTAGTGTTAAGACACTCCGTTCCCCATTTTCTGCCGAATTTTGGAGGCATTGCGTGTTGAGTGGCAGAACTCAATGAAGAAATGGAAATATAAATTTAAGGAAATATTTCATCTCTTCGAGTGGGGATCGAACCCACAAACAGTCGGTCTTACAGTCACACTTTGTGCCACTGCGCCACGACTGGCCTCACCTATTTAATGTTTGTCCATAAATCGAAATACAAAAAGCTTTTCTTTCAATTCACTTTGTATCCCATATAAAACAGGGTAAGTAGAGGGAACCTAGTGTTCAGAACAGAAAGACACTTCGCTCCCAAATTTCTGCCCAATTTAACTTTGAGTCATTTACAGATATACTGTGTTGCTTAACTTAACGCCGCGCTTTTGTTTTGCGACCAGCGCAGAGCGCGGAAATGAAAATTATTTATCGAATTTTGGCTATAGCTGTTTTCAAAACTATTGAAGGATATTTTGTAATATAGTTAGTTTATGGCAGTAATGCTATAATGACAAGCCATAGAAACTTATCCCGAATGAAACATGCAACATACAACATTACAATAAAAACAAATCGGAATTCGTCTGTCTGACTACGGTTTAGTGTCGTAATTGGTCACGAATATAGCGAAATTTGCTCCAAAAAGTTATTTAGAATTGCGTGCGCCCTTATGTCTACTACATGCTTCGCCTTTTACGATTCACAAACTTTATTTGGATATCATAGAAAATATATAACACAATTTCTATGGACCATAATATACCTAAAGGTGACTGGCTTTTGGGATACATGTATGTACATAGCATATATAATTGATAAGATAGTAAAAGCTTTACGCTGTATCCCGCATATTATAGGGAAGACCGAGAGAACGTACGTTTTTCATATCTGACTTATTTTCAAGACATTGCGTGTTGAATGGCAGATCAATACAGGGAAAAAAACATTTAAATATAATTGTCATCCGAATTCGAGTGCCAATCGTCGTGTTGACAGTCACACGTTTTCTCACTGCTCCACTACGGTTTCATAAAACTACTAATAATTTATTATCAAGCTTTATTTTGATATATATTGAAATCAAGCTTGATTTATATTGAAATGTACTAATATGTTAAAAAATAGCTTATTAAATAAATAAATCTTCCACTTACATCTACTTTAGAAGCAGGCTGACCGATGACGGACGCCGGGGCCGCGCTCTGAGCAGTTGTCACTAATTTTCTATACATCGTGAACAGAGCCTCCAGTTCATTTCTAAGAATCAGATTCATTTAATAAAAGTTTACTTATTAATTAATTTATGTTTCTTTAAGTTACTTCAAGCACTTCTTAACACAGTGCAGTAAAAAACAAAACTCGCGAAAACGCGACAGTTGTGAATTTGCCATTAAGAGAAATGATTAATTTTCTCGAAACTCTTTAACCGGATTAATCATGTATATTTAGTAGCGTACACCATGCAGTAGTCCGTGGTCACAGACGGACTCTACTAATCTCTGTAGTACTTTAACTGGATAGGGAAAAATATAAAGAAACATATTTAAATATTATATAGAAAGGAAAATGAAACGATTGCATACATTTTTGGGCCCAGAACGTATAGAAGTGAAAAAAATATGATTTAATAGATTCGATACGATTCGATTGAAAATTCTGTTAATTTTGGCAACCTGAGAACTGAGTTATTAAAGATTTGGTAAAAGTGAGGTTGACTTCACAGCACAATCAACCTCTATACAATTAGGATATTATAGATAATATCCGTGAAAAAACGCAGTAGTTGTTGAAAATATTAAACAAACGGAAAAGCACTCAAAACGCATCGAAACGAACGAAAAATGCAAAATTCATTAGACAAAATGTCAATGTCACTCATCTGTCACATCATTGTTTAAAATATAATTGATTTTAATCGATTCAAATCGATTTCTTTTTGGTTTTTCAGTAATTATTCGATATTTTATTTAAATATATTGTAATTATATGCACTAATAGGCACGTTAAAATACTTATACTTAATTAAAATTTACAAATACTTTATTTTCGTAGTACTGTAATCGATTATTTATATCGATTAAGGAATTAAAATTATTTTTCTCATTTATCTCCGCTTCCAGATTGTCAATTGATCTCATTTTTGGTATTATAAATTGATAAAAAAAATCAAATTTCTATACCACATAACAATTCTTTACGTTTGGGCCCAAAAGTATCCGTCTGCTTTATATTTTTATTCGGTTTCAGCTAAAGTGCACTAAGCTTCAACATTATTTTATTGGTAATCGAATCAGTACATATGAATTATAAGCTATCGTACTTGAACTTTAGTTACCAGTTTTTTAAATTCTTTTAACTACACATATAATAATTGTAATATGTAGAATTAACGAACTATATACTATACGATTAAGAACTCAGGCCAACGACGAGAGAAAGAACTAGTTTCCTTAAAAAATTGACAACTGTTAATATCACCTTAATAAATTAGTACGTACCGATTCCTGATAATGCTCTCATCTGGTGGTACTCTATCGGGTTAAAATGTGTAATAATAGCGTAAAGCGGGGGGAATAAGTGTAGAACGGAGTGACTTAACACTGAGTTCTCTCTGCCTATATTGCCTATATGCGCAGTATAAAGCTGAATAAAAATAAATTTGTGAATTCCTCGAGAGCTCTAATTATTAAGAATTTTTGAAAGTTTAAATCTTGCTTTAGAAACGTTTGGAAAAAAATTGTGTGCCGTTGTTCTATTCAGAGAAAATTATCATTTGGGTTTTGGTTGTTTTTAAAAATTATAATACAATTTCTATGTCTACATCCGGAATTGACAGGTAAGTAAGATCAAGAAGTGAATGACCGGGTATCAAATAGTAGCTTAAGAAAGCACCTTTAATAAAAAGTTTCTTCAAAGAATTAATCATTAAATATAAAAGTGATATTCTTTTAAATTACTGAAAACTGACATCACATCATCATAAGTTAGCAAAATGATAGAAAAGTTAAAAATATTTAATTTCCCGTATTCCCAACTCACTTGGTAAAATGCGTAGATTTATACAATGTTTCTAGCGTCTTTTCCTTGAGCTGTCGATAGGGCATGGTGCGTGCTTCCACCGACGCGAGCCTTACTCTACTGGCTGGCAGCGAACAGGGTTGTATAAACAGAATGTTCAGGACAATTGCCCTGAACGTTTGATGTCGTAACAAGTTGTAACAAATTTTCACAACTCTCTAATTTATATGTAAATCTGAATATTCTTATACAATTTATTATTTGAAAAATCTTTAGATATTTTGTAGTTAGAATATGATGTATCAACATTGTAAGTACCATGATCGGTGTTCAAGTAAGTTTATTTTGACAAAATCATATTGACTCACTTGAATTTTAATAATTTAACTTATTGACTTTTATTAATAGCAAAATGCCATGAATGTGCTTCAAAAGAAAATTATCATCTAGGGAAGGTAAATTCTTTACCTGGATGACCATCTACAATTTTTATTTTAACGCATTTGATGTTATTATCCACATAAACCTCAGGTCACTTTATTCAGGTCATTACTTTGGTTTGGTCTAGCAAGAAATTTATCAGAAATTCTAAAGAGAACCAATGTGAAATATATGTAATAATGTGTAATAATTTAGTTTCAATAGTGAAATTATTGGTTCACTTCATAAACGTTTAAAATATATAGTTTTCGAAATGTATTTTGTCTCATATATATAAATATAAAATGTTGAATAAACGATGAATCTGTGACAAGTATTCAAATTAAAAAATGATTGGAAAACAGTCTAAATTTGTCTTTTTTGTAGATATCCTAGGTAGAAATAGATTTATCTTATTTTTTATCCAATTGTGCAACTTCATATGACTTCTGATAGTGAAGCCTAAAAACAAAAGTATCTTAAGTGAATTCTCAACTACCTAACGTATGATTAAAAATCATCTAAAATAGTTAACAATTACTACCTAGAGTTCACTGTAAATTACTGCATTATAATTTCTTTCTCGCGTGTTTGTGTTCCTCGCACATAAATCATGTGATAGTGCTTTGAGAAACATAAATTATACAAATACATGGAATTTTGTTTGCCTTTAGTTTTGTTAAAATATTGATAATAATTTATGAAACAATAGGACACGCGCGAGTTGGGCTCGCCCATCGAGGATGTCGTACACAAATTGGAGATCTTGAGCTTTTTCTAAAATTCAAGCATTAGTTAAGCCAGAGCCCTTTCATTGGATACCTCACTAGCAATTTTAATGCCATATTTCGCCCTCCTTTTAAGGCTATTTTTTTTTAGTATCTTTGTGGTTACAAATGTATAGTTTTCTGATTTTTCCCTAAATTAGTACTACCTGTGTATGTATGAGTTACCTGATGCTAACTGCCTAGTTTCATAATTCTAGGTCAACCGGAAGTACCCCATTTATTTTGATTCCCTTTAAAGTGTCGGAATGTGCGTTTTTTGCGATATAAACGTCCATATCTTTTTTTAAGTAAATGTAGAAATACGATTTTTTCAGAAAATCAAGGGTCTAGATCTGAGTATATGGTTTGAATTTCAACTTGATATCTCCAAGTGTTCCTGAGATAAAGACAGACAGACAGACAGACGGACACCAAGCGATCTTATAAGTGGTCTTTCCTTTTTTTGCGAGAGATTGCTAAAAACTTTATTGTTATATACATATATGAAAAAAAATCTAAAATATAAATAACTTACTTGTTAAACTTTGTAGCTTTAAGCAACACTTCTATAGCACTTTGTTGCAATTTGTTAATAGGTACAACTGTTTTAACTTGACGAGGTGTTGGTGGAGAAGTCCGACGCTGTGCCGCGGCTTTTCCTGCACTCAGAAATAAACGCACACCTCGCATTGCAATAGCACTTGCCGCCATGCTGATCTGCTGATTTTTCTCCGCCATCTTAAATATATTTGAAAAATATATATAATTTTTATATTTTAAGACTAGTCGTGGCACAGGGACACAAGCTTGCGACTATAAGCGCGACAAGTTGTGGGTTCGATTTCCAGTCAGGAGAAAGAAATGAGCACGCAATGTTTCCAGGAGTCGGTGGAAAGTTAAGAATAGAAGTGTTTTAATAAGAACGAATTGTCTTAACAGTAGGTTCCTAGATTCCCTCCTCCCGCAAATACCTTGGTATGTGCGAGATACAGCGTGATGATGCTTTTTACGTGACCTTTCTCCGAAGGGCATGTATAACGAGGTTGATGGCCGTGGACGAGGCGAAAGAGGCATGTAGAGACCGTAGAGCTTGGCACCGTTCTCTCTGACTACCCCGCTAGGGATACAGCCTGAAGCTAAATTAAGTTAAGTTTACTTATGTATTTGTATAAAAACGAAATAATCGATTAGTCATATTACGTAGCAGCTAAATCATTAAATCGTAATCTAATCTTACAATTAGTTGAAAGTTACAACGGCAATTAGATTGTAACTTAGCGAAAGGTAGCGCGAGGTACGAACTATGAACTAGAACAGGTGCATCTAATACAGGGTTGCTACAATTGCTTTAATATATTATTAATGATGATTTCATTTTAACTTGTGACTTAGCAAATTGTAATTTAATGATTATTGTCATATTTAATTATGAAATGTGTTTTATTTATATTATATAACACAACTTACAGTGGATCTGTTTTACATATATTTGATCCGGAAGGTTTTTTCCACACACCTATATGTTTTTTATTTCTTTCTCTAATTAAATGAAGTGTTAGATTCTAAAATCAGCTACACACCGTCTTTAATCCAGAAAGTTGAGAAAGAACTGTATATTCCTTGACTATTATTAGCTTTATGAAAATGTATGAATGTTAGCCTCCAGTTATTATTCTGTTCAAAAACCCTCTGCACAAGCAAAATAAGTGAATTTTATTAAAACATGGGCTTAAAATATAAATTTTTCCAAGAAAATTAAAATATTCTTCTTAAATTAAAATACTCTCGTTTTTTTTTAGCTTCTCGCACATTAAATCCTGCACATCGCAGGGTAGGCAGAGAGAACCTGGTAACGTTGTGATAAGAACTCCCATTAAGACACTTTGATTCCCCATGTTCCGCCAAATACTCGAGACATTGCGTGTTAAGTAATGGAACTCGCCGCACCGCGTACTGCCTTATTACCAGAGCAAATAAATGAAAATATTAAGTATTTCATCCGTCCGAATGGGAAACAAACCTACAACCATCGCGTTTACAGTGCCTCTGCGCTCCGAAGCCCTCATGAATTTTATATTCAACCAAGAGCTAATTATAATTCTGACAACCCTATTTTACAACCTATCGTGTATATCTAATATTCAACCGGATATTAACAGATATTTATTCTAACTTGTGTCTTAAATTATAATTCAAGTTTTAATTTATTTAACACGCTTTCAAAGAATATAATTTGCAAAATGGTGGGTAGATAGAACCTATCGTCGATACTCTCCATACTACTACGTACTTAATTCTCCGCCCCAAGCCGAGATATTACGTGTGGAATGTTGGAAATCGACATCAACAAGTACTAAAAAAAAAATTATTCTATAATAAATATTTAAGTTGATAATATAGAAAATTTTAATTTGCATGATTATTTGCGTGAACAAAATGGAAAATATAATTTAAGCTCTAACGTAAATGTAAATATAATATAATGTAAAGTCACGGACAGGTACTTTAATTTTATTTATATGTATAGATTCGCCAATAAATACAGAGCACGATGCGTATTTAGATTATTATCTTTATCAGATTTGTATATTTATGAGTACTTCCATTTATTTAGGTAATCCACGCGATGCTTAGAACACTTACAATTGTCATTTATTAATAACTCAAGCTTTCCACAAATATGTTTATACTCCATATATTAATATAAAATAAAATTAATAGCGATACATTTTTCTACATAAAATACTACCTAAGTATTAACTTACATATTCTTAAGAAAAATATGTTTAGCTATGATTTATAACATACGTATGTATGAAATTTATATACACAAATAAAAGCACAGAAAGTGCTTGGATTTATAAATTACATGAGCCCAAATTCATCAACAGAACTGCTGGATATATTATTGTATTGTCGCCTAAGGTACGTGTAACTAGTAGTTTTATGATAATACAATTATTACAAGTGAGTCAAATGCATAGCTAGAAGTCTGTCTAATAATATTGCGTATTATACAAAATAATATGATGCTAGAATCTTATATACTCTTATTTAAAAAAACCGGAAAAGCGTAATAGAGTATACGGTTTCAAAGGCATTTTAACTCGATATCTCCAGGCGTGCCTGAGATAAAGGCTCTTGACAGACAGACAGACAGGCAGATTACAAAGTGATCTAATAAGGGTTTTTTTTCCTTAAAGAGCACGGTGAATTAAAATAAATAAGAACCCGTACTTTCAGACGTTTTACCAAATCTTTCAGTTACTTTCGTTATCAGATAACTGATAACAAAATTATTGACATATGTAATATAAAAGTATTCCAATAGCTCCTGTCAAACGTCGGACATGTGCACGCACGCTATGCAAAGCTCCTGCATCGATAAAGCTGATGTCACGCGATATTACTATGTGACGTGATTTAAAAAAAAAATCTTATGTATGCTAAAACATATAAGCTAATATTTTGCTTATGTATGCTAAAACATATAAAACATATGCTAAGTTTAACGGCATTGTTCAAACTATTGTTGTGAGTTGAACTAAATTGTTGTTGTGAATTTGAACATTTTTTTGTTCCCGTTGTTTCCTGTCTTGTATTGTTGATCTGCATGTCTCTCAGGTAAAAGCTAAACTTTTCAATTGTTTCTATCTGCTCACACCCAAATACGTAGCGTGAAAATGTACCACGCCTACACAACATTATTTTGTATTTAAATGTTTACATAAACATAATTCTGAATGAACTATTTACGACTTAAGTATAAAAAAAGCCAAAACCTTAAAGGGCATTATTTAAAATGAAGTAAAACATTTTTTATATGTCAGGCAAATGAAATACTATACAAATTTCAATAATGCTGCAGATAAATTAAAAAAAAAAAATTAATGAAGAAAATTTATTTGCAATCTTAATACATATATTACATAGATTGATAAGTAGTTACTTAATAAACATTTCCTTATGCATTTATGTAAGTAGAAGATACCTAAGTGTTTCCTACATTCACTCTAAAATCTAAATCATTTCCAAATATATAATAATTAATTTCACAAAATAAAAAGGTTAATAAAGTTCAAGAAAATCCATTGTTCATTTGTTTCCGCTTAACCTTCGAAAGTGCTGTTAGCGTGACTCTAAAGACTCAACACATAAGCTACCAACTTTGTCTATTAGACTAATAAAGCTCGGTACTTACGGCTATGCCTGTATCCCCTATATTTACACCACAAATACAATATACATATAAGTAAATGAGAATACACGAGTAAGGCATACAACCCAACACGTATACTTCGATCGTTGCCTGGATACTGTTTTTGGATATTGATATTTTGTAGCGCCTGTCCAAATTTTGTTACCACAAATGGATGGTCGTGAAAATTAAATATATGTACTCTTCATATTCAAGCTTCTTCTAGTTTATCGTGTGGTAGACAGAGAGAGCTAATTATTAATTTCTGTATTTAAATTATGTCAAAAAAACGAAAAGAAACTCTTTTTATAAATTATTTTTTTATATCTAATCTACTCGTAATAAATATCGATTGACCTGGATAGTATATGCAACATCATCGGATTGAGAGAAGTTATTGTTATTCACTCCTGAAGAAACATAACTTAATCAAATAACGTCTTTTATAATTATATAATATAGCAAAGAGCTCCAGATAGCAAGAGCATAGCTAGGCATACTTCTTTATATCAGTAAATATAACAAGTCCCTAGTGTTAGACACTCCGTTCACCACTTTCCGTTTGAATTTGAGACGTTGCATGTAGAGTGGCGGAACTCAACACCGTGCTTTGTACACCGACATCACAGTGCAGAAAATGGAAATATTAAATATTCCATTTCTTCGAGTGTTCCCACTCGAAGAAATGAAATAAATCCAATCCACAATCTGTCACGTTTACGACTGGTCCCAAAAAATATATAGGTACTACTACATTATACCTGAAGAAACTACTCATCAATGTTAAAAATTTAAAACGTTTAAAAAAAATTCAATCATTTATTAAATGTAAATAATTTTGTATTCTGCTGTATAAATGGAATAGTATAGATTGAAATTGGCTGACTGCACTTTCAATGCTTTAAAGTTCAAATGCTCGATCCAGACAAAATTCTGCAAGTTGTTAAAAATTTATTACTATTAATACGAAAAGTAAAACGACATTGAATCAATACAATAAATATAAAACACAATACCATATTATGTTTGTCAATATAAACTTTTGTATGAGTTGACATACACGTTGCTACGGCACTTTTAATTATAATAATACTAGAGGGCGCGCGCGGCTTCGCCCGCTTATTAGGAGTGAATTCTAAAAAAAACTGTCTGAATTTAATTTTTTATAAAAGTCGGTGGCAATTTAAAGATTTTTCCATATAAACTTTCAACCCCTTATTTGAACCCTTAGGGTTCAAATAAGGGGTTGAAACCCTTCTTAAAAACCATGAAACATGTGTTCAATGAAATATTTTTAAGAGTCTGAATTTCAAATTTTTTAAAAATCGGTGCAGATTAAAATTTTTTTCCATACAAACTTTCAACCCCTATTTCATCCCTTTAGGGTTAAAATTTTTGAAATTCCCTTTTTAGTGGATGTCCAGAATATGAAAATAAACGTCTGCCCAAGTTTCACGTTTCTACCATCAACGGTTACGGCTCTGCGTGCGTCTTACCTCAGTCAGTCAGCACAAGTCCTTTTATATATATAGATAACGACAGCTTTTAAAATAAAAGCTTTAATGTTATACTGGAAAGTATTAATTTATTACACAAGATGGCACTGTTAAGGTTTACTAGTGCCATCTAAAGGCAATTAATAAACATTCCAAACAATGGCACTCGTGAAATTGACAAAACTTAACAAATTTATTTTAATTTAAATCTTTGAGTTATGAAACATGATTATTATGCCTATTTACTATTTTTATTAGAAATATTAAAATCCTTTTTTGCGCCCAAGCTGTCATCAAATTAATGTCATTATAAATGTCAACGTCAAAAATAAGGCAAACAATGGAGTTTACGAAACCGTCTTTCAAATGATTTTAGTGTTATAATTTTTAAATTAAGTGAACATTTACATAAAAAGGATATAAACTGTGACGTTGTAAAAAAAAAGCAAGTTGAATGAAAGTGTAGTGCTCGAAAATTTGATTCAACACCTATATTATCACGGTATGTGTAATTTATTCTTCGAAAAAGAACAATTCGTTTCATTTTGCTTATTTTTTTAGTCGTATTTTTCGTATAGTGACGATAATCATGGTAAATCTTATCGATACCATTCAATTCATCACTGATATAGAATACACAGGGAATATTTTTTTACAGATTGATAGAATGTATTTTTTTTAATGTTATATGTATAAAATTTCAGTTATTTTAAAATTAATATTATTATTAGAATATATATGATAAAAATAATAAATTTTCACTTGTCTCATATTTTTCTTATACTCTCACTATTTGATATATAAAATTTTCTATAAGAAACAAATACCAAATTTCTTACTTATATTTTTACTATGATCAATAGGGATACAAACTGCTGAACATCTACCAACAACCTTTTATAATTTTTGAAACCAAAGGAAAATATTGAGAAAATAAAAAAAAAATCTATTCTATAAGACTTGAACCCACACTTCTTGGAAACTATATAAGCATTTGAGCCAGTTATTATCAAGTGCTCTAGCATGTTCATCACAATTAGAGCTGAAAACTGGCTTCTTAATTATCAATAATCACCAGTTAAATATTTAAAGAACTAACACACAATTCAAAATAATTTTTCTTTGTACATATCTGAAAATTATTTCTTATAGTTGTAAATATACCTGAATTAATCAAAACAACAGTTGGCCAATTCCCGCTATTACAAGCTAAACAAATAAAAATAATAATATCTGTTACATCTCATATGTCTTAGGTACTTCAAGAACTTAGAGGACATTTTAGAATAATTCATTAATTCAGTTTCGTTTCAGCTTGCATTTTAGTTCCCTGTTCATAATTCTTCACTAAAAAATTTATTATTAAATATCTTTTACTAAACACATACTAGAAAGCTATTTATATGGAACATTAAAACTTACATATAAATAATTGAGGCCATTGTGGCCTGGTGGAAGAAGGTAGTGACGAATGCGAGTTCAATTCCAACTAGGGGAATGAAATTTTTAATAATTTTATTTTCTTGCTCTGGTAATGAAGAAAGCACACATTGCTTGCAATACCTGAAAAATTTTGCGAAAAATGGGGAACATCAGTGTAATGAAAATGGAGCGTCTTATCACTAGGTTCCCAAGTTTCAATTAAAATCCTATAAAATAAAATATAAAAAATATTAATCTAATACTTTTGCAATTATTGAGTGTGGTGGTGCAGGCAGCACATGCGATGGTTGTGGGTTTGAACTAACTCGTGGAAATGAATTATTTTCATTTATTGCTATATGTCCGATATTTGATCAGATAATGGAAAACAGAGTGTAAGTACATATTTATATTTGGCATATAATGTGAAATCGGGAACCAATAAAATATAATACATATATCAAAGGCCTGTTATCGAAATATCGAAAATTATCTTTTTCGCCTTAGCTGCCGGAACAAATTTAATATATTGAACAATTATAATGTCCAAATTTAATAGTTTCAAATTATACTGTAAGTTTGTTTTTTATGACTTGTTTGTATAATTCCTCATGTAAAATTTATTTTAAAATAAGCCTATTAAACAAAATACGCTAAACATTTCTAAACATTTCAAAGAGTCTGCCTCAAGCTGTTCTCTACCAACAAAGCAGGTAAGGCCACTAACGGTCCTTGATCCCGATCCCTGCCGATATTACGATAGATTCCACGCCTCCCCGAGATTTATTAGGTATTCGTGTACCTTAAAGCTGTACAACTATTCTGTTTATGGTTGAAAACGATTCTTTTGTTATTTACTTCCTTTAATGTTAAGGATTAAAAATACGTAAAATAATAATGTGTTGAAATTCAATATGATATTTTCGAAGGTAGCGTAGTATTTGAACACGCGATATTAATATATCGATTAGTAATAATATGGTACCATATTGTCTTACTCTATATATATTGTTTAATTTTTTAACAATTCAAATCCTACTACATTTAAATTTCTTTTATTAAATAAATTAAATCACCTTCACACTGTAGTGCAGCAGAGTATGCAGAGGGAACTTTGTGTCAAGGCACTCCGTTCCTCTCCGCCAAATTCTGGAGGCATTGCGTGTTGAGTGGCGGAACTCATCGCCGCGCTTTGCCTCGACACCAGAACGAAGAAATGAAAATATAAATTTAAATAAATATTTTATTTCTTCCAGTGGGGATCAAGGCCATAACCAATCGATTTTGCAGACACACTTTGTGTCCCTGCGCTACGACTGGCCCCTTGGTATGAAAATTGTAATTCTCTTTTACTGTGTCTAAATAAATATCCTGAATAGTAAACTAAATAAAAGAAAACAAACCTGACGCTTATTAAAAAAAACTTTTATATGATGAAAAATTCTCTCTTTCTATGTACCGAAATTGCTATATTTGTTGATTTTGTTTCATGTGGGCGTTTATAAAGAATGTTCGTACAAGCTTACTCTTCAACTTAACGAGAATAATCTTTGTGAAAATATTTTGAACGGTCGTAACTTTTTTAATATTACGCTGTTTACCATGATACTTATAGGTATGTAGGCTGTGTACTGTGTAGGCTTTATAGCAAAGGTTGTGGGAACATCGACATATTTTCGAAAACAATTATTATCCAGTTTTAGTTAGCTATTTAAGTATTAATGTAACAATAATTCACACAGACTTGATGTGGTACAGAATTTAGGTATACGATTATAAATAAAATATGAAAAGTCCAGTTTTTGGATTTATTCGTGAACTGTGAGATATCGAAAAATAAAGAAATATGACAAATAAACAAGACGCAGTCCGAAAACTTTTAGGTCTATAAAAATTGTCTAAATATTTTTTTTCTTAGGAGCGGCATTTTTTAGATATCGCTGGCTATTCTAATATTCAAAGGAGTTTTATCTTTGCAAAGTATAATATAGACTATCTTTCAAATACAATGGCAAATAACATTTAATAACGGAAAATGGAGAAAAAAATCACTATAACTTGAAATCTACACAAAATAAAAATAATCATACGGATCTCATCTAAAAACCAAACATATAAACGTAATAATACGAAAAACGACATTCTATTTACGTGGTAAAACTAAATTCTCCGAGGGGCTCGTATTTGTCGTGTGAAAAAGTTAATAGTAAAATGTAAATGCAAAGTGATTAAGTAATCAGTAAACACGTTAGCGAGATAGCTGTTTAATGTGACCAAGGTTTCTCTATATTAATTCAAATTACCTTTTAATGTTATTTTAAGGCGCTCTTGAAAGTAACATCTATCACTTTGCAAAGATGAACAACGATGAAGTAAATAGTGTAATTCGCCATTGTTTGTAAAAATATATTATTGTAAAAATATGTTATGTGTCTAACAGAATAAGTTAAAACTTATAAATAATATTTTTAATCATAATACATCTACCATATTATTTATGTGAAGCAGATACCTTCTAGCTGGTAGGCGCTAAACAAGAGTGAGAAGAATTCAACGAAAAATTAACTGTTACGCTCGCCTCTCGCTCACACCTTTGTATATTTAGGAAATATAAGTTTTCTTTTACTTCGACTGTAACTTAAATTTACGTGTAATAATAACCTCGAAAGGAATTCCGTCATGAAAAATAAAAATTGATAAACCAGCCACATAAGACAATAATGAATAATTAGTGGATATTTCTAACAAAGTGCAGAACTTTGTCTAAACGTTTAAAACGTCAAAGTAAACAAAAGATAGTTTTGTATTTTCCCATGTAACAAAAAGCCTTATTAAAATGAAGTAGGCTAGAAGACTATCTAGTGCTCTTTCATGCTTGGCTCGTCTGTGTCAGCTGCCATCTCCTAATGAGCACCAGGCACTATTGTGTATCGTTAAAAGGCCATTCTTTCTTCCATTGTTGTAATGTCGAAAAATTTTAATTGTATTTCTAGTTTTTAGGGTTCCGTACCTCAAAAGGAATAAACGGAACCCTTAGCACAATATTAATAGTATTGTGACCTTGTTGTTCGTCCGTCTGTCAAGACCCCTTTTTCTCAGGAACACGTGGAGGTGTCAAGCTGAAATTTGTATCAAACTCTCCTCTACTGTCCCTTAAAGCTGTGAAAAAAATAATAATAATTGTAGTAAATGAAAAAAAATATATTAATAATTTCTAAGCCAACGTAATCAAAAGATTCCGTTTATGCCGCAAATTTTCGAAACTTGCACGGGAATCAAAACCCACATTATACTTCCCGTGACTCGGTGCGCGAGTCCAACTTGCACTTAACCGTTTTTTCTTAAATTATCTTATTAAGAACCGGCCATCGGTCTGTAAATTGCTCGTAACTGACTTGTTTTTGTACTAAAAGTTTCATCTGTTTTGCAATTTCTCACCTTTTTCCTCATAAGGGTAGGCAAAGAGATGTAGATCATTAGGTTCCCTTCCCCATAAGACATTCAGTTCCGGAACTCATAGTCGTACTTTCTCTACTGAAGGTCGAATCTACCACCGTCGCAACTGTTAGACGCTCTTCCGCCATGTCGTCGTTTTTGAAACCTATGTAAACATAATGTTATTATATACTAACACATATTTCTTAGTCGTACATTCCGTGTTATCTAACTACAAGTTTAAATTCTGCACAAAACAATAATTTCTTCTGTCTGTAAAATATAAACAAAGGCGGTTTAGTTATTTTCACATTACAAAACCTTACACTTAAACATACTGTAGATTTGATATTGAAGTCATGCATGGCCATTATCAATTACAGTTATGGCGTTAATCCAAATTGTTAGATATTTCACACAGAAAACATATGAATTATATTTACTTAATATTAAACATACTTTGTTAATTGAGAAAACATAAGACGCTTCGTAATCTAGTCTACTAAACAGTATTAAAAAATAATAGAAATATTACTATATATTTTTATAACAAAATGCATATAATAAATTTGCGGCGTTGAATTGCGCCACTCGATAATCACTATCTTAAAAATTGAGCACGGTGTGGAAAGCGGAGAGTTCAAATTCAAATATTCTTTATTCCAATATACTTTTACAAAGCATTTTTGTTTCTTTTAACATTACGTTACGTCTGCCTAATCTGCTTTATATTTCTATATTTTTATATACGACTCGTAATTTAAAGTGAAAGAGTAGTCATTATCCAGCAATGTTCAGTTTCCGTGAATTCAGGTCGATGCGTGGTAGATGGTGGTTTCGATACCACGCTTTCATCTTAGGCAAGGCGAGATAAGCGCTTGTAAGGTCAGTGAAAATGTTCACCCACTAAAATCTTTTTTTTTATCTTAAACACCCGCTTAATGCAAGTAAACAGAGAAAACGTTGTTAATAATTTCTTTTCGTTTTTTTTTGTTTCGCGTGTATCCCGCACGTAACAGGGTAGGCAGACGGAACCTAGTGTTAAGGTAGTCCGTTCTCCTGTCCTTTGATTGCTGAAGGCATTTTTTGACGTTGAGTGGCGGAACTCAAAGTCGTACACCTTGCTAAATCGGCTTCATACTCCTTAATTATTTAATTCTTAATAGAAATGTCATTGAGGCTTCGTTTCTACATAATACAATCTGCTTACCACTAAAAATTTTAACGAAATTGGACATTTCATTTTATTATTGTTATCCTGTATACAACAACATAGATAAATTGACACAGTAATTGGCTTGCTGCAACGCAAAGCGGTCAGGGACGCAGCACAACAGCTAGATTGTGAATAACGCTCGCCGGGGCCACTATTACCCTTATACAACGGCTGATTACTTTAAATAGACGTATGAGTTTATACTGTCGCAATTTTACCTATTTTATACTTATATTTGAAAAAGATATTTTTAAAATATATTTGTTGGCGTAGCGGCAGTGCATTTGACTGTAAACGAGGGGGTTGGGGTCGATTCCCACTGGAGAAAATTAATATTTTTTTTCTCGCTCTGGTAACAGGGAAAAGTGCAGCGTTGAGTTCCACCACTTAATATGCAATATGTCGAAAACTTGACGCTTTCTCTCTACTTAAGTGCTTACCCTGCTATGTTCGGAATAAAGCATAGAGCTAAAAAGATTATAAAATTATTCATTTTGACGTACCTATATTTGAAACACAGAATTAAAATATATATATATAATAATCTTTTATATCCAATTCCACAAATTAAATATTATTATTTGGAGGCCAGTCATGGTGCAGCGGCACGAAGTGTGACTGTAAAACCGACTGGTTGTGGGTTCGATCCCCACTCGAGGAGATGAAATATTTACTTAAATTTATATTTCCATTTCGTCGCTCGGGTGTCGAGGTTAAGCGCGGTGTTGAGTTCTGCCACTCAATACTCAATTCCTCCAGAATTCGGCAGAAAGTGTGGAACGTAGTGTCTTAACACTAGGTTCCCTCTGTCTACCCTGCTGTGTGCGGGATACAGCGGCAGCGTGAAGCTGATTTTTTTTTAAATATTATTATGTATTTTTATTACACCTACCTATTTCAAAAGATTCTTTGATTATGAAAACAAAGTATGATTCGTAAAATATTGATGATGATATAGCGTGATTAAATTTTCAATGAAGAACGTTAAATCTTGCACCTTATATGGCATTGAGTATGCAATTAAGTGCGTCAGTGCATATAGATTACCTTCCGGTTTATAATAGCTGACGTTCTTATACAAATTGATATTGGTAGTTTTTGTTATAATATTGTTTTAGTTTTCTTAGACTAGTTTAGTGTCTCTAAGACACAAAATTTTAAAAAATATATATACAAATAGAGACATTTTTTTTTGTAATATTAGGTATCAAAAATATTATCTCTTTTATACTTTTGCAATAGATGGCAAACGATGCTGTCGTGAGTCTTGACTCAGCGGCATTGTGTGTAACTGGTAATGCGACGGTTGTAGGGTTGATTCCTCCTCGGGGAAATGGACTATTTTCCTTTCTTCGTTATACGTTTTAGATAAAGTGCGGCGTTGAGTTGCGCTATTTAACATCGAGAACATCTTAAGTAGCAACTTAAGATATTATTTATGTTTCCTCTGCGATAGACAAACAGGCTATGCAGAAGGGGGAAACATAAATAGAAGATATAACAAAAATAATTGTATAATTAAGGCCAGTCGTGGCGTAGCGGCACGAAGTGTGACTGTAAAACCGACTGGTTGTGGGTTCGATCCCCACTCGAGGAGATGAAATATTTACTTAAATTTATATTTCCATTTCTTCGCTCTGGTGTAGAGGTTAAGCTCGGCGTTGAGTTCTGCCACTCAACACTAAATGCCTCCAGAATTCGGCAGTAAGTGGGGAACGGAGTGTCTTAACACTGGGTACCCTCTACCTACCCTGCTGTGTGCGGGATGCAGCCCGAAGCTGATTTGAATATGTATAATTATCGTTACAATTTTCTACATTTTATATAATTTGAACCCACAACCATGGTTTACAATCAGCCCACGAGACGTTCCTTTGCGCGCCGCATGGCGTTAACTAGCTTATCTTCCGTTGTATTTATTATACACTTTTCATTTCTAAAATATTTTAAAATTTGACGTTAGCTCGTATTTCATTAACGAATCTAGGTTATAGGTGGAGATCCCATCGTTTAAAACTGTAGGGATTAGATTTTCTAATGAAACTTATATTTAAGAATGATACATGATAGTAGAATAGATTACACTAGGGTTGCCCAAAAAAATCCTGCCGCAATCACCTTTAATTAATGTTTTTCGTAACTCGTTTTTGGAGAAAATTGCACTCATATGTTTTTTATGTGAATCGCACATCATTTGAAAGAAAATCGCATAAGGAGTTGGAAAAACAATGGTTGCCAGCTCTCAGTCTGCCGCAAGTCCAAGGTTGCCTGGTTTAAAGAGGTTACTTAATGTGAATATTTGCACTCATGTGTTTTTTTAATGAATTATATATCAAATTAAAGCTTATTTTTTTGTCATCACTAAAACACATGGTTGCCTGGAAAATGGCTGCCGCAAGCAAAGGTTGCCATCATTCGAAATATTTTATTTTGATTCCGTTTGACTGAGAATAGAC
>JAATLQ010033780.1:56444-84647 GCA_013421005.1 Heliconius erato x Heliconius himera | reverse complement strand
CGCAGCGCATTCGCATGACAAACTTGTTTCGAGTTTTTTTGCTGTGCGTGACGTAGCCTGCTTGCTAGCTACGAGTAAAGAGTCGGCTACTATCGCTTGCGACGTTCACTTGTTTAAATATTGTACTCCTTGCTTGTATTCAATTTTAAGCCTTATCTTCTTGCTAATACGTATCTGTTTCGCTTATCTGTTTCTTTTACTATTTCTTTAAAATTCTTTCTTTCCTTCTGTGAGTGTGTAAAATTATTCTTTTGTGTATCTTCTTTACTGTTAAATAAATTTGGACTATTTTTCCATAATATTCTGGAACTTTAATTTCATTCCATAATTAAAAATATAAAATATTATTAAATAGCGTAAATCACAAAAACCGCTATACGTTTCTAAGACTAGCGTGAACAAACGCACAGACAAACAGTGAATGAAACAAACTGACCATTACATTGTTAAATGCTCGTAATAACAATTTTTCTAATATATCTTCCATATACAGACGCCGATGAATTACGATTTTATTGTAAGTATCGAGAAGTTTTTTTTCAAACATTCAATTGAATATACTTATGGGAATTACGAAAATGCAACCTAAGATTTTAATAATTTTCACATCTTGTGTGTGCTGCAAACATATACATATTATGGATATATTAAAACACGAACGTAATTAGTTGTATTAAGAGGCCAGTCGTGGTGCAGGGGCACAATGTGTGACTTTAAACCGACTGGTTGTGGGTCGATCCCCCTCGGGGAGATGAAATATTTATTTAAATTTATATTCCCATTTCTTTCCTCTGGTGTCGAGGACAAGCGCGGCGTTGAGTTCTGCCACTCAACACGTAATCTCTCCAGAATACGGCAGAAAGTAGGGAACGGAGTGTCTTAATACTAGGTTCCCTCTGTCTACCCTGCAGTGTGCGGGATACAGCGTGAAATTGATTTTTTTTTATTTTAAGTAAATGATTGAATAGTTCAAGCGGGCGAACCCGCGAGCGGGTCGTTAGTATATAATAATCTCACCTCTACTTTAACACGATGACAAGCTTCCACAAAGACAATAAATCGCATACATTCGTAGACGAAAATCAATAGTTTTATCCAAACAATTATGTCTGAAGGATCTGTAAATGAACAAAAATAAAATAATGAAGAGTAAATGTTCTCTTCATTCAATCAGGGATTTAGATATTTTAAAATAGGTATCATCTTTTACTCTGATGTATTTTTATTAAGTTCTTCTTCGTCAATATTCTTCTTAGTAATCCTAATGGTTGTGAATGTGGTCTCTTTTAAGGGAAATGATTATAGTAATATTATTTTAACTTTAACACACTGATTCGCAATGTCTATAATTTAGACGGCTTCATCAGCACTCATATACATAGATGCATAACTATCTAAATTCTTTCAGCTCCACACTTTATATTACATCATAAGAAGAAGAAGAGCATCTTCGATCCTTACCAGAGCGGGTGAAAGTCAAGTCAAAATTTAATGCTTTAAGTCAGCCTCGAATTCAAAAGGGAACCTTTTCAAACATTTTCCGTCAGACACTAATTATTCAGTTATTAAATGTCAGTATAATATAAGTTGTAAATACTGTTTATTATGTTTACCATCATTTAGGAAATACGATCGGATTCTATTGATAATGATGTTGGAAATGTGAAACAATATGAAAGAAAGAATGATTGCTCCTTCATCGTTATTGAAATCTGTGATCAAATCACACAGCGATACATAAACACGAAAAAGGTGATTTGTATTTGTTCGTACAGCCGCTATTGAACGGAAACTGAGTGGGGCTGAAATATAACCATCATATGTTAGAAATAATAACTTAAGTTTGTCGGTATTTTATAAATATTAACATATTTAACTTTAGTAATATCTATAATTATATTATCCTTTAATAGTTTTGCCAAAGCAAACTCTTTAGACAACACTTGACTACTTCGTACACATATTTGTATTAAATTGCCTTCCAAATTTTTTTGTGACCTAACTTGATGCCAATCGTTGAAATGTTCATTTGTTTGCTCTCTACACCTTTTCCTTCTTTCTGATATTTCCATATTTCTACAATCCAATAAATGTGTTTATTCCTCCATAATAATATTTTCTAAGAATGTTATGTTATCTTCATTTCATTCAATATTTGTACAGTCATCGTTAACCGAAATAGTATCAACCGAAATAGCCATTGTCCATAAAGTTTATTATGACTCCTCAAGCGATGCACAAAAGAATGATAAGGCGACTTGTTAAACTGGTTTTGTTGTTAAAGAGATTATTAAAAGTAAATCACCTCGCACACGTTTAGTATCCACCGAACATATGTTCAAACTGATAAATAAGTTGTAAGAAGCGTATAAAAATTTCGACGTAGCTTGATGAGAACGTATGGCTCAGTGGTCAGGGCGCCTGGTCGGATTCCAGGAGGCGTAGGTTTGAGTCCCGCAACGTTAAATTTTTTATATGTTTTCTAAATAAGTATTTTTCTTTCCTAAGAGTGGAATAACACTTTAAAAATATTAAAAACAACTTTAGGAGTTGAATTTGACAACGTCCCATCTTAGACTACCTAGCTTCTAAAAATAATTCCATACAAATTCCCGTCTTTATAAACACTTACGTTCTATACATAACGTCCATATAAAATTTGAAACTTATAGTATTTGTAGTAACGAAGCTTCATACAAACTATCAACTCCAAAGACAACTCCTTTGGATTCAAATATTACAAATTTCCGTCCTACGTCCTATGGACAACGCCTATCAAAATTTGAAACTTGTAGTTTCTGAGATTTCGTTATAGCCGAAGTGAGTGTATTTGCGATTTTATAGATTGTATTATCGTTTTCTTTGAGTTTTGTACGCCAACGTATAAATTTTGAATTATGATCCTTAAGGGACATTATCCACGTTAATGGTCTGTGATCGGTGTAAGTTATAAAGTTTTTACCATATAAATACGATCTGAAGTACTTAGTTGCCCAAATTATACTTTAAAGCTCTTTTTCTACCATTGGATATTTTTTTCTCAGTTTTCGATAGAGTTCGTGAGGTGAATGTTACGGGTTTATCTGAGCCTACGGTACTGCAACATCAGATAAGCCCGTAGTTAAAATTAAAATATATACCAATCGAATAGATCTTTTTCTTTGAAATCGGTTAAAAATAAATATATTAAAAAAGGCGCCCTAATAGTAATTACCATTTGTACAAAGATTTTGATACTTACCCTCAGTAAAATAGTTTTTAAGTCGTCTATTAAATGTATTTGTCGTCGATTTTATAAGACATAATACGTATATGTATTGCAATTCCATTATAAGCACGAAAGTTGTATTGAAATAATATAATAGAAACGATATCTTAACGAAATCTGAAAGAAGCATAACCCACATAAAAATATTTGTAATATATTATTGATCTTACAAAGTATTTGGTGTCTTATTTATAATTTTATGCAACTATTTTATGGCTTTAATACAATGTATTTTGCATCTTTAAAAAAATGTTATTACAAAAAAAATCTTTAATGTTTTTCCCGTCATAGCAACCCTGCTGTTTACATTTAGATGTCTCGAGACACAACGTCGATTCCGACAAACATTAATGGATATGGATATCATTCTTTTTGTCTATTTATGGCATTGGAAGTTCAAAGTTTTGAGTAGATAATCCCTAGTCACAAACCTAAAATTTAGAGGGAGATCAACATAATTTATTTTAGCTTGACGCTGTACCCTGCACCTAGCAGGGTAGGCAGAGAGGATTGGGGAACCTGGTCTTAAGACACTCCGCTTACATTAAGAGATTTTGGTGGACAATGGAGAACGGGAGTGCCGTTCTCCATTGTCCACCAAATTCTGGCGGCATTGCGTGTTGAGTGGCTCGTTATCAGAGCGAGGAGATGAAAAATATTAAATATTTCACTTCTTTAAATGGGAATGGAACCCAAACATCTGTCACGTTTATAGTCACGCTTATACCACGACTGGTTCCATATCCCCTTCATAATTTAAATATACATACAAGTAAACTTACATTTATTGAAAACTATAGTCGCTTCACTATAATATATACATGTCATAAATAAAACAAACGAGATCAATGTTGATATTAACCAGAAGATAACAGCAGTTCTTTTCAGTTTTATAGCGATGTACTCACTATCCAAGGCCGCATTCATCTACATAATTATACAAATACACGTATTAAATTATTATACATCGCTTAAATTTCAACATTTCGAATTTCTTGTACTATTTAATTCATTACCTACCCATTAAATCTTACGAAACTATGCCATAATATATTTATACTATACTATAATATAATTGGCCGGTATACACATACCGGCCAAGAACCCATTGACACCACTAAGTTCTTAAATCTGCAGCGGCTTTTTATCTTGGGGCATTTTATTCGCTTTTTATCTTGGAGCAGCTGTATGACACTATGATTTGTCGAAACATATCTTAACATAATATATGGAAGAGAAGAGGAATTGATATAAAAATCTAAATAAAATTGATACGAGCATTTATATTCCTTATTTTCCAATATGGAGTAGATATATTGAATGTCCTAGCTAAGCACGAGAAAGACATAGAATTTATGCGTTCGATGTGATGCTGGAATTTTTATATTATATTTTAAGAACACCCTAAACTGACAAAACCGCACCTATCCATCGATTTTGACGTTCTTCTTCTTCTTCCTGGCATTGATCCCGGCTATTTGCCAGGGTCTGCCTTCCTACTCAACCTACTCCACTTTGCACGGTCTTTAGCGTCCTCGGTGGTTAGACCATTGGCTCTCATGTCCTGCATCACGACATCCAACCAGCGCTTCCTTGGACGTCCGAGAGGTCTCACTCCGGGGACTGACTCAGCAAGGCACTTGCATCTGACATAATTCTTAGGCCGGCGACGCTCTTGAAGCTTATCCGCTACGGACTCCAAGACGAATGAATGTGTTGCGTATGCGGTCAAACCGCGTTACGCCGTACATCCACCTCAGCATCTTCATTTCCGTGACTTGAAGCTCCTGAGTGTGCCGAGATAGTGTTGGCTACATTTAGTTTAAGGCCGCCGTTCTCAAGCGTAGCTTTCCACAGGTTTACTTTACGCTCCAGCATCAGCCGGTTCTTGTCAATGAGCGCTATATCATCGACATACATCATTACCCATGGAGGCTGTTCTTGGATGTGAGCCGAGACAGTATCGTGCACCACATTGAATAAGAACGGACTAAGAGCCGAGCCTTGGTGAACCCCTACTGTAATCTGGAACGATTTAGTGTCGGCAACAGCAGTCCTAACCATAGAAGCGGAATCGTGGTACATGTCTCTGATAATCTCAATATAGGCCTCAGGGATCCCTTTGGATCGCAATGCCCACTAGATACACTGACGAGGCACACAGTCAAAGGCCTGCAGATCTATAAAAGGCCACATGCAGAGCTCTCTTTTTTTCCCTGTATGCCTCCATCAATGTTCTGAGGGCGAAAACGGCGTCCATAGTGCCTGATCCTGGCTGAAATCCATATTGACACTCAGAGACAGTACACTCGCGGCGGAACCTGAGGTCGATCATGCGCTCGAAGAGCTTCATAGTATGACTCATACGCTTAATGCACCTATAACTACCACAATCTTGAACACTGCCCTTTCCCTTGTAAATAGGGGTAATGAAGCTGAGCCGCCACTGGTGTGGCATCTTTCCAGTGTTAAAGATATGGTTAAAAAGGACAGTAAGCATGAGTACACCAAGAGAGCCCAACGATTTCCACGCTTCGATCGGAATATCGTCAGGTCCCACCGCTTTCCCGTTCTTCATGCATCGAAGGCAATTACGAGTTTCATCAAGGGTTATTGGGGCAATAAGTCCGAGGTTAGGAGGTGGGTCATGATGAAGACTGCATGGGTGCTGAGTATTCAGCAACTCCTGGAAGTAGCTTCTCCACCTCTCCTTCACAGAGGCATGACTACAGAGCAGCGTGCTCTGGGAATCTCTGACGCAAAGACATTTTGCGATATCTTGCGTCGCTTTATCCCTGGAACGTGCCAGTTTGTAAATGAACTTCTGCCCCTCCACAGTTTCAAGTTTATCATACAATGGTGACAAACTCTCACTGCGGGCTCTGGCTACAGCTCTTTTACTGGCACGTTTAGCTACTATGTACTCCAGTCGTCAGGAGAGTTGGATTGCTGCCACTTCTTAAAGGCATCCTTCTTTTCACGGGTGACCTCCTGCACCTTGTCATTCCACCACCATGTCTCCCTGTCGATGACACGTCCTCCCCTAGAAAGGCCAAGAACTCGCTTGCCCGCCGCAATGATTGCCGACTGAGCTCGATCCCAAGCCTCCTGAGCAGTCTCGGTGTTAGTCGAAAGATTATGACTTTTCACCTCTGCCAGGAAGTCGGTCTGCATCGGTCCATTCAGCAACCACCACTTGATCCGAGGCCTACGTTTCTCGGCTACTTTCTTCTTCGGAGTGACGTTAAAGTCATGACAAGAAGACGATGTTGAGCCGTTAGGCTTTCGCCTGGAATGACCTTACAGTTGTTGTTATTTAAAATAATAACCGTATGTCCACTATATGCCAACAACGAATTTTGTCATATTTAGGCTACAAATTGCGTAGAATCGACGACAGTCTGGAAAAACTAATTGAAGTTGGAAATAACACGGTCAAAAGATCGCGCGGTGGTTCACCAACACGATGGACTGTTCAAATTAGGAATCGTCATCTTCAATTCTCTATACGGTTGTGAGAGAAGCGCTAGATAGAAACCGATGAAGGCAGATCATTATGGAGGCAACCCTAATGCTGACTGCGATGCTCAGATATCAGGGGCCGACTTCATAATAATTGTTTTGACGTAATTCTCACCTGTGATGAATAAAACTCTGCGGTCAAACGGTCAAAGCTGGCACCTAGAATGTGTCATGAGTCATATACAACTCTTAATTATTTCCTTCATCCATGTGGCCAAAGCCGCAGACGAAAGCTAGTGAATTAGGTATAAGGGACTTTATTATCTTATATCTCTTTAAAAATTACTCCTTTCTATCGTTGGTCCGTAAAACAACACTATAAATAAATTCACTCATATTACATACCTCATTTATTTTTCTCAGATAATTGATTATACGGCTAAATCGTTTTCGGCCACTGTATATTGTTATAAATAGAAGAAAATGTTGACTAAATATATCCCAAAAAACCGTTACTGTGTTTATAAATGACAAAATTGATGGCTCTAGTTCATTATTTATGAAATAAATGAATAAAACTTGTGTAATCCCGAGAAAAGCAGCTGAGGACAAAAAATACATATTGTACCTACTTAATATTAAAATATGTTGTTAAAGGAACTAGCGGTCCGCTCACAGCTTCGCGGTCCAGCGTCGGGTTTGAACAGGAAGACAGACAAACAAAACAAATCGTTTATTTGTTAAGTATAGTATCGTGTAAATGCTTTTTAAAATGACGATTATTTTGTAATCATATCAACATTGATACACATACGTAAATAACATTATTTACGTATATGTATACATAAATTCTTTGCAGAAATAATAAATCTCTTTCCGTTTGCTAATTTCGAAATATGGCCGAATAGATAAAAACCAATGTGTTTCCAAATTTGTTATTTGATTTGTATAGATTCGGTGTTAAATTAAGACTAAACTAGTTTCTACGAGGATGGTGCAAATCCGGTGGTATAGAGGAGAAACAGAATAAACGCGTTAGCAGAAGTCAGTTAGAACATGTCGCACGGGGGTTTAATTAATGGGAACGTCATGCATAATATGCTTGCACCTCGTCATGGATGGTGGATTTCTCAAGTTATCAAGAGTTGAATTTGAGCTTGTTTTGTATATATGTTGCTATAGTATAACAATAACTTTAAGCGGGCGAAGACGAACTTGGTTGCTAGTATTTATAACATATATTTACAAATTAAGCTGACGAAAATTGTGTTGTAAATGGCATAATTCCGTGATAATGTGACCATATAGCCGCGGCTAACGCGAGTAAGGTGTACGGGGGCGGCACCGATTGCCCTACAAACAAACAGCAGCTGTGCGAACTGATCATTTACGTAACACACGTCTTCATCCATGTTGTTTATGCCTGAAACAAATATTTAGATATCAATTTGTTTATATTTTTTATCTTTATTTATATCTATACACATACAAATCTTTAGAGTTTATAAGATTTTGCGTAAGTAACGTGACCATTCTTTTTTAGTTCAAAACGGGACATCGGGTTTTTTCGTTACTTACCAATTTTATTTATTTTTTAACTATTGTTTTAAACAGTATGATACTTTCATGTAGAATGCGAGATATTACTTTCATTTTAGGGTTCCGTACCTTTTAAGGAAAAAGCAACTCTTATAAGATCACTCGTTGTCGGTCCGTCTGTCTGCCAAGAGCCTTTATCTCGGGAATGCTTGGAGATATCGAGTTGAAAGTCAAAATATATACTCAGATCTACGGCCTTATCCTTCTGGATTTCCTGGAAATATCATATGTCTACATCACATTGTCGTCAGTCTGTCCGTGTATTAAGACCATTTATCTCGAGATCACGTGGAATTCTTGAAGCTAAAATTAATATGATATATTTGCGTCTATTGTTTCTCGTAGCACAGAAATTGGCCACGTAAACAAAATCTGTACGGTACTTCCCGTGGATCATCATTTATGAAATTTGGTACGAAGTGAGAGTGAGTTGACTAAGAAATTTGATTTTTTCTGTCCTTTAAGGGACCATATATCTGAATACTTGATATTGATTTCTGCTTGATACCTAAACATAGTCTAGAGATAAAATATATTCTTGATAGAAGGACAAATGGACAACTAAGTGATCTTATAAGGATTTCGTTTTTACCTTTTTAGATACGGAACCCTAAAAAAAGAGAAGGTTAAATTTTATATGCAGAACAGAATGTCCCTGCCTCGTTAAATAGAATGAGAAGCGTGAAAAAAAAAATACTAAATAAAATTATACTGTGTTTTTGTGAGCACCACTTTAAATGAAATCACAGTTTTAACTACTCTATAAAAGCTTAATACAATTATTATATATTTTTTTACCAATTTAAAAATTAAAGTGATTTTTTTAAAATAAAATAATGATAAATGCTGAAAAAAACGAAACGTGTCATAGTGCACGAAAAAGTTTTTAATTGTCTAAATATCACTAGTATAGGAACAGTGTCTTACCTTAAAAAACGTTTCAAATTGAAATGTACTGTATGTATGTAATGTATGTACTAACATCAACACCTAACAACAAAAAACAAACATAGGTTGATATCTATATCTAATTTAAAATTATTTTACAATGTAATACGGTTTAATCGCTTCCGAAATTATAAGGGTATCTATATTATAGAGTAATATTCTATGAAAAATATAAAATTAGTTTCCGATAAAGATATATAATTAAGTTTATTTGATATTTTTTTTATTCTATAATTTTGAATTTGTTTATAAATCAATGAGGAAAGTGACTTTTTTTTAGGGTTCCGCACTTCAAAAGGTAAAAACGGAACCCTTATAGGATCACTTTATCGTCCGTTGTATACTTACCTCCACCTGCTAGAATAAATATGTTAAAACAAAATCCTAAATAACTGTAAACGTGTATCTTGCAATTGCATAGTTATAGTACATATGTTCTACGTGACTTTAATCATGGATGTATTGAGTGATCTCTTGATAGTAACTCCCAAAATTATCTAATATCTCTATAGTATAATTTAAGTATCTCAACTTTAGCTATTACACTTATAGACTTTGCAAACGATAAACGATCTTAAACAATGTACCTAATAACATTAAACACACGTCACACCGAATTGTCGACCTACTAAATTTTATTATTGTTTTGCAACAGCTGCTGTATCATTTCTTGTTAATATTGATTAGCTTTATCCTCCCATTATCACAACTTTTATGGATTTCAAGATCAAAATGTTAAAAAGTAATTCAATTACAACTAAAGAAATCCCGTAACACTTTTCCAGCCCCCAATATTATATTATTTATAATATATGTCGCCTATAACATCGATATTCAGCAAAAAATAAATATTTTTTGAGAATCACTTCGTAAAATGAAGAGTAAACTCGCTTACAAAAATATTATAAAGGAAATATTAATAATACAATAGTAAACAATACAAATAAAGGAAAACAATCGAAACATGAAAACGTATATATGTACATATGTATATATTTATATATGTGTGTGTGTGTGTGTGTATATGTAAGAACATCAGAAGGGGCGTAATAGCAGTTTGCTACTCATTTGTGGGCGTTGTGATGGCAGATTTGTTAAAATAAAAGACATAATTTTATTCTTCAACTTCTTATTACTTGTTTGCTTAGAAACCTTAAACAAAATCTCTCAAGATCATAAAATTTCAATAGATAATGAGAAACTAACCTATTGGTTAGTCCGTGTACACCTCACGCCATAGCTATCAACCCATGACCCATGTTATCCGCTCAAATTTTAGTATTTCTTTAATATTATCAAGTATAGAATTAATTATTGAATTAGTGGGGAACAGGAGCGTCTTAACACTAGGTTCCCTCTGCCTACCCTGCTGTGTGCGGGATACAGCGTGAAGCAGATTTTTTTAGAATTAATAAAAACTAATACCATAATTATAAATCAAATCAAAATCTAAATAATTCCAAAAGTCTAAACATGTAATTACAAAATTGTAATTAAAATTAAACTATAGTCAGCGCGTCGTCATATAAATATATGTATATACGTTATATTATACATTATTTATGAAGTGAAATAAAAAATAATACAAATAAACGTCTACAAAATAATCTAACATCAGCATAATTACATGTTTTTGTATTGAGGTCATGTCTATGTGACCACTTTGTTAAACGTATTACAATGTAAATTTGAATCTAAGCAAATTTCTGTAAAGACCAATTTTATTTATCTCAATATCGCCTACCTCCAGGCGATATTGAGAAATTAATACCAAATATTCAAGACTATAGTATGGTTCCTTTAGGTGGAGATCCCATCGCTTAAAACTGTAGGGATCAGATTTTCTAATAAAACTTATATTTGAGAATGATATATGATAGCAGAATAGATTACATTAGGGTTGCCTAAAAGAATCCTGCCGCAATCACCTTTAATTAATGTTTTTCGTAACGCGTTTTTGGAGAAAATTACACTCATATGTTTTTTATGTGAATCGCACATCATTTGAAAGAAAATCGCATAAGGAATTGGAAAAACAATGGTTGCCAGCTCTCAGTCTGCCGCAAGTCCAGGGTTGCCTGGTTTAAAGAGGTTACTTAATGTGAATGATTTTCTTAATTAATAAAAAAACATACGCAATAATTGTCGCCCTTCTTTATCTTAAGGAAACATGATGTAATTACTACCTTATAATAGATTGATATTTGTAAGCATTTATTTAATTAGATAATTTAGTAGTTTTAAAATGATAATTTAAATTAGTATTAGTATTTAGAAAACAGATTTAACAAAGACTTAATATCATAGATTCATTATTTCAATGGAAAAATAAGGATGATTTCATGTTTAAATAGTTTTTTGTATGTACTTATAATAAATAAATAAAAATAAAAAATAAAAAGCCTTTTATTTCTTGCTTCTTTAGTTAGTAGTTACATTTCATGGAATAAATATACAAGTTTTACGGTTAGTGTTAGTATTATTATTATTAGTATATTGTAGTTAGTAAATTTATTGTTTGTTTGTTTTGTTGTTTTTCTTTTTTTTGCGTTTATTTTTCATAATCATATATTTATATGTTTATTTATCTATTTACGACTTTTTTTTCTTCTATTCCTTTCTATTTAATAATTTTATTATTTCTAAATTTACTTTTTCTTTTTATTTTTTTTTTTTATTTTATTTTTTTTTTATTTAGTTATTGTTGTTTATTTATGTATATATATATGTGATTTGATTTTATGTACATATTAAAGTATGTGTATTAGGCAAGAACCCCTGTGCAGGTGAAGGCCTCCTCCAAAGATGCCCAGTCTTCCCTTGACTGGGCTTTTTGCTTGTAGGGTTTTATTTTGTTAAGTTTTATTTTTAATAACTTGGAGGGTTTTGGTCTTGATCTTCCACGGTGACCAGCCGGATTGGAAGAATTAATTAGTTTTTTGTTATATTTTCTGTTTATTCTATGTGAGAGGGGGTGTTCATTTCTACAAGACGTTGTTTGTATTTTCAAGCTTCTTTGAAGGGTAATTTGAGTTTTTTCCACTAAAGAAGTTCAATAAACCCGGTTTTACTGGCCCCTCAGCAAGGCTGGACGATCTGTGTAAGTTACTCCTAGTCTTGTTCTTTTTATTGAACTGTGTATTCGGTTCATTTTTCTGGGCGCTTTCTGGTGAACTGGAAAGCATACGTTTATATTTGGTTGGAGAGTTCGGGTTTTTGTTAAGAATCTTTAATTTATCGTAGACAATGATCACTGAGTTTCCTTTTTCTTTTTCAATCTTTACTTGTTCTTGTAGTTCTTTTCGTTTCTTTAGAATATGCTCTGGGTAGTCTTCTTTTATATAGTATGTAGTATTTTTAAGTTCTTTCTTCTGTTTTAGTATACTTATTTTAACCCCAAGTGTTAAAAATGTGATTTTTATTGGTCTAGGTCTATCTTCTTTTTTGCCTATTCTTCTAGCTTCCTGTATGTCTCTCTGATCAAGTTTTACATTAAGTACTTATTAATAAAACTAGTTAAGGTATTTTCCAAGTTTGAATATGATGATTCAGTTTCTTCCAGGCCGAATAAAATGATATTTCTCTGTCTAGATTGTTTTTCTAAGAAATATAATCTTTTTTCTTGACTATCCAGCTTATCTTTGAGGTTCTCGTACTTTTCTTCCCAGGATTTAAATTTCTCGTCTAGTATACTATCAATATTCTGTGTAACTTGCTCTGTTACTTTTTCTCCATTTTTTAAAATCATTCTTTTCTGTTCGTCTAGTTCATTGTATGTACTTAATATGATTAAAATCATCATTTAACAGGTGAACAGCTAGAATAAATATTAATTTTAAGATTGACCTTCTATTTTATAATATTTTACTTTAAAACATAAGGCAAACCGCGTATTTCATCGTCTATTCTAAGTCAAACGGAATCGGAATAAAATATTTCAAATGATGGCAACCTTTGCTTGGGGCAGTTATTTTGCAGGCAACCATGTGTTTTAGTGATGAGAAAAAAATAAGCTTTAATTTGATATATAATTCATTAAAAAAATACATAAGTGCAAATATTAACATTTACTGACCTCTTTAAACCAGGCAACCCTGGGCTTGCGGCAGACTGAGAGCTGGCAACCATTGTTTTTCTAATTCCATATGCGATTTTCTTTCAAATGATGTGCGATTCACATAAAAAACATATGAGTGCAATTTTCTCCAAAAACGAGTTACGAAAAACATTAATTAAAGGTGATTGCGGCAGGATTTTTTTGGGCAACCCTAGTGTAATCTATTCTACTATCATGTATCATTCTTAAATATAAGTTTCATTAGAAAATCTGATCCCTACAGTTTTAAGCGATGGGATCTTAGGCCACTTAAAACACAGAAAAATGTGAACTATCGTTTATTTTGTTCTTTTTATTTATTTATTTTTGAGGGAAACATACAGTAAATATAATCATAGATTAAATATAATATTATAACATACAAACATTTTTACATGTTTCAATGAAATTTCCAGTTTTCCTATTCATCGTTTTTACTTAACTTTGTACGAAATTCGTCCCGTAAACAAAACCCATAGAGTATGCTTCCTATAGTTATAAAAATTGGCACGAAGTAAGAATACAAATAAAGGAAAATACTTATTTAGACGTAGCATGGCGAGAACGCATGGCTTAGTGGTCAGAGCGCCTGGTCGGTTTCCAGGAGGTGCGGGTTCGAGTCCCGCTGCGTTCAAATTTTTATACGTTTTCTAAATAAGTATTTTTCTTTCCTAAGTGTGGAATAACACTTTACAAATGTTTAAAAAACAAATAAAGGAAGTTATCCGAAAAGTAAAAAAATATATACAGGATGGAAGTGTAAGCATCACTTTAAATGAAATCACAGTTTTACTACTCTATAAAAGCCTACTATTAATCAGAAAAAATAAATTTCCAAAAATGAAAAAGTATTTTTTTCAAACAAAATAAATAATAAAATTGTCATTTTAAAATAAAACGCCATTTGTAAGGACGACTCACGCACACATAGACCTATTAAAGGAACACCGCCGTACACGGTTCATTCCAAAATCGAATCGTAGGTATTGGCGATAAAGTTCAAAGTTGTTTAACCTTTTGCAGTATTTTTGTAGCAGTAAGTGTTTATGTTATTGGGATCTATACGTAATCGCGTCACGCGAAATACAGTTATGGATAAAAATCGTGAAATGAAAAAAAATCCTACGTCCAAACTGTTGAGGCATCTTGATTAATTTCTTTTGGTATAGGTTTGGAATATTTTACTCTATATGCTGTTTCCGTAAATGGAGCGCTGCCTCTTCCACCCTGTATAAGTATCTCATAGATAAAATCATTACATACTTATATTTATAGTTATTTTCAACTAGAATGAGTGCATATGCTCGCAAACTTAATAAAACTGTTTAAAACCGCCGCCAGCGTCACACAGTCCGAAAAAAAAGTTTGTTGTCATTTTGGGGACGTCTGATCGCTTGCTGTTATCCTATTTGTGACTACTTCGTGCTCGCATAGTATTGTTCCTAGTTAGGGTAGCGCTAATGAATGTCACTCGTTATTGCGCCTGGCGATTCTTGTTTCAATTATAACAACAACACATTGTTGTTTCAAAAACAACAATGTTAAAAAACACAACAACCTTAACTATCAAATTGCCCCCCAGTGAGGCGGGGGCCCCACGTTGGGAAACACCGCACTAGATCAAGGATTACAGTCTAAAAAACGACCCGAGAAATAAGAGCATAAATTTTGTGTTCTTATTTGAATTTAACATTGTCCAACCTCAGCCAACGTGTGAACGTGCCAAAATGCCTCAGTATGTGTTATAAAATCATTATAAAATAATTAAATACAAATATTTCATCAATAATTGTTTTAATTTTTTGTAGTTGTAGTTTTTATAATTGTTTTAATATTTTTTTATGTTTTATAGGTTTCCTACTGACCCATTTCTCTGTGCACTGTCTGTTTATTGTCGCCCAATAAATAAATATTTAGAATATTAAAACTTTATATCTATCTGTTGCAGAGAAGCTAGGTAGCTAGGAGCATAGTGTTAAGACACTTCGTTCCCTATTAAGACATTTAAAATATAACGACATCATAACTAGCACTAGGGTGCTTAAAAAAATACTTAATATTTTGAAATTTTTGCAGTACACATCCTAAATTTATCATCGTTGAAATTATATAGCATGAAAAGGGTAAAATAGGTTGAAAAGAATAGAATTCGAAAAAAATTCACTAACAAAATTTAGATACTACGTAAATTTTTAGTCATAACAGGTTTGAACATAAAATTTCTATCACACAAACCATCCGTGAGTTAAACTATTAGAAATATATCAAAAATTCAAGACTACGAGTACATTCTGAGATCAGACCCATTCATCTACTCTAAAAGCATCACATTGTTTTTAACCAGCGTCATTGCCATTTCTGAATTGTTAAAGCTTCCGTAGCAGTCGTTGCAACGTCGGAGAATAAAGCTCTGCATGCTAACATTATTATAACCCAAATTAAACAGTACGTTAGATAACGTCTTTTCGTGGCAATATTTAAAACAAAAGCTCGAGCGATTAATGATAAGATCATTTTATAAACTTTTTTGTATACACTAAATCATTAAACTTGTCTAGACTACTTGTTTATTATTTAGTTAAGTATTTAATATGATATTCATCTTCTTAAAATAATTTACTATTAATAAGTAAACACAAGAATAACAAAAGAAGGAGAACTGCCAAACGCTTTTTACAAAATTTAATTTTTTTATATTATGGCAATACAAATATTTACTTCTATAATCTATTGCTATAATTTAAATTTAAAATCAAAACATGTCATTGTCATGCATATAATCTCACGTCTGTCAGTAAAAAAAACACTTTTAAATTTTAATAATAAAATTTAAAAAAGAAGATATTTTTGAAGCAGTAAATGTATTGAAATTAATAATAAAAAATGAGAATGTAGTAATGAATAAAACAGTTACTAATATACCTTCAGTCGCCGAGCAAATTTTAAATACAATTGAAGAGAAAACACAAAACTCAACCGATAAACAACGTACGTAATAAAAAATATTTTCATAATTTAGAGAATATTTTCATATTTAATAAGTAGTAAAATTTTGTTAATATAATTATCTTCATGTTCAGGGAAAAATTATAGTTTCAGATGAGGATCTGTTAACTTTGCACTCTGTTTTTGGCGTTGTATTGCAACGAGCGTTGGAAATTTTAGAAAAGTACAATAATGTCGAAACGTATAACACTGCTAATAAAGCAAGAATATTAATAGAAGTGAAAGGAGAAAACAATAGATGCTATAGAATTTTTCCAAAAATCAATTATTGTCCTTGCTGGGCTTTCAAACATCAAGTCATTGAGAGAAAGTGCCAAATTACCTGCAAACATGTTTTAGCCGGTAGAATTGCATACATGTTGGGAAAGACTGTGGAAAGAGAAGTTACTCAGGATCAGTATTCAATGCTAGTGATGTCAATGTTTGATTTGGATGATCAAAATGGATGAAGGAACTTCTCAGTATTATTTCACAGCTTCAATGGATTCTGGTAAAACACTGTACAGCTTATTGAAAGCTATACAATTTCAAGAGGTGATATATGAAATGTATATGTCTTTATTAATATTATAAATCCTCTTTATGTTTTAATAAAAACATAAATATAAATAAATAATGAGTGAAGAAATATCTTCACTCTGGTGTTGAGGCAAAGCGCAGTTGAGTTCCACCCCTCAACACACAATGCCTCCAGAACTTGATGGAAAGTGGGGAATGGATTCTTAACACTAGGTTCCCTCTGCCTACTGTGCTGTGTCTGTGAAGCTGATTTGATTTTTTTAATATTATACTGTTAAAGAGTTTATTTGGTTGAACATGCTAATTTCAGAAGGTAATGATTGAAAAATTCTTATTGTGTTGGATAAACGATTTATTGAGGAAGGTTTTTCAATAATTGTTTTACCTGTTGTACCTTCAATTTGAAAGACTGTGGATCTCCGTCAATAAGTCATGTGCTACTCTTATTTGACTGTACCCTATATGATCAGTCCTACGTTAGAATTGAGTGGTGACCATATATATAATTAAAAATGATGTTACCATGCCCAAAATTGTGTCAATATATTTCTCATTTTACATTTTTAAGAAATATTCCAGTGTGCAATATTCTGTGCCATGCCTGAAGGTTTAAAACTGACTGTGGAAGAAGGTAAATGCGTGCAAGCATCTGCATATGTCCCCTCTGACAACTTCACTGAGTACCATGTGAGGGATGATGTTGATGTCTTATTTAAAGTAAGTTGTTTTATTTGTAATTTATTACCTATTTTGATTGGTTTGTATATTTGGATATGATATTGAATAATAATTTATAATATAGTTTTAAAAATATTTTCTTACATAAACTTATAATTACAGATAAGTATAGCAGTGTTAACGGAATGTCTCAATATATTTGGAGCGAGTGAGGAGTCCAGTTTGAAGATGTATTATAGATGTGAAGGATGCCCATTGTTATTAGTGTAAGTTCCTTATTATTCCATATGAGACAAGTGCACAGAGAGTTAATCACTTAATTTATAGAGCACATTCACATATAATGCACAAGTTCTAGTTATTAAGTGCACATGCACTAATAAAGCTAAACTGGTTTGTTATTTAGTATGCATACATGTAGTCCTCCAAACTCCCTCCGACTCCCTCCAATGATATTTTGCATTGACTAGTGTTCTAAAATGTTTGGATAGGTTGTCTTCTCATCTTTTTATCTTTCTACTCTTTATTTTTCCATTTCTAGGGTACCACACCGTGACATCCTTTGTTTTCTTTTTTTTTTCAGTTTCACACTGCATCTCGCACGCAGCAGGGTAGGCAGAGGGTACCTAGTGTTAAGACACTCCGTTCAACACTTTCCAAGAAATTCTGGAGGCATTGCGTGTTGAGTGGCGGAACTCAACGCCGCGCTTTCCCCTCGACACCAGGGCGAAGAAATGAAAATATAAATGTAAATAAATATTTCATCTCCTCGAGTGGGAATCGAACCCACAATGAGTCGATTTACAGGCAAACTGTGCCCCTGCGCCACGACTGGCCTCTATCCTTTGTTTATTTATCGATTTTAGTTCCCATCATATGTCTTGTCCATTTCCATTTTAATGTGTGTATATTTTTACATAATACATATTTATCTTGTGTAATTTGATAGTTTTAGATGTTTAGCAGGTATAAGTGAGACAAAGAAGGTTACATGTTTTTAATACATTTTCTAAATAAGTATTTTTCTTTCCTGAGTGTGGAATAACACTTTAAAAAGTTTAAAAATATTTTAAAGATAGTAATCTCTCTTGCCAAATGATAATTCTTAGTAATTACCTTTGGATAGCGGAAATTTGTAAAAATCTCCCTACAGAGATGCCAACAACATAAATTTTGTTTGTAACAAGCGTATAAAATTTTCGACGTAGCTTGATGAGAATATATGGCTTAGTGGTCAGGGGCCCTGATCGGTTTCCAAGAGGCGCGAGTTCGAGTCCCGCTCCGTTCAAATTTTTATAAGTTTCCTAAATAAGTACACATGGTTACATGAGTTGTGTACTTTACTATTGTCTAAGATAGGAAATTTTGAATTTTGTGACAAGTGCTCCATTAAGTGTGCATTACATGCACTAAAAGGATAATAAGGTTCTGTGTTCGGCAACTATATTTCCTTTTATGTATGATATGTCCCACGATTTCCTCTGTCATTGGTGTACTCAGACATATCAAGGATAGGGAACAGAGGAAACCTGGGAACTTAGTGCTAAAACATTCATTAAGATACTTTTGTGAGCATTTTTCTACCGAGTTCTTGAGGCAATGTTTGTTAAGTAGCGTAACTTAACGCCGAGCTTTACTTTGATTAAGTTTATTTTTTAATTCTTTTTTTTTCTTTAATCAGTTTACAACCACAATCAATGAACAACGTGATGACAGATTGTGAGATTTCAACACAAACGGCGGACTCGGTTTTGGAGTTAAGGGACGAGGATGCAACGGAAGTGGCCAAATTAGTCTTGAAAGCGCCATCTTTTCTGGGCCTCTTGGCGGATATCGAGAGGTCTTGTGATATAATAGAGATTAACCTGTCACCGCAGCATCCACATTTTAGCATTGTTACTTATGGGATGCAGGTACTTTGGACCCCTTTGTGGCTTAGTTCAATTATTTAAGAGTGTATGCGACGATTGTGGCTTCAATCATTTAATACCAATTTTATTTTTTAAATTTCAATGTCTAAATAATCTTGAGGCCAGTATTGGCGCAGCAGCACAAAGTGTGACTGTAAACCGACTGGTTGTGGGTTCGATCCCCACTCGAGGAGATGAAATATTTACATAAATTTATATTTCCATTTCTTCGCTCTGGTGTCGAGGCAAAGCGCGGCGTTGAGTTCTGCCACTCAACACGTAATGCCTCCAGAATTCGGCGGAAAGTGGGGAACAGAGTGTCTTATCACTAGGTTCCCTCTACCTACCCTGCTATGTGCAGGATACAGCGTGAATCTACAATAACATATATTAGATTATTTAAGAAAAAGAAATATTTATATTTGTTGGTTCATGTTTTATATAGAGTGTTTTTGTCATCACCACTTCAAATGAAACCACGGTTACTACTCTATAAAAGCCTAGTAATTTTTTTTTAATAACCAAAAATAATAAAAATAATCTTGAGTAAACTAGTTAACACGAGTTAACTTCAAATACACTTAATATAAAATATGGTCGTCGCGACGCTAGGGCACAAACGTCTGTAATTGCGACGATTGTGGGTTCGATTCCCAGTCGGGGAATGGAATATTTCAATTCTTTTACTCGCCCAGTTAACGAGATAAAGCGCGGCGTTGAGCTACGCCACTCAACACGGTAATGTCTCAATAATACGGCGGAAAGTGGAGAACCGAGTATCTTAACATAAGGATCTCAGGATCCCTCTACCTATCATGCTATGTGCAGGATACAGCGTGAATCTACAATAACATATATTAGATTATTTAAGAAAAAGAAATATTTATATTTGTTGGTTCATGTTTTATATACAGAGTGTTTTTGTCATCACCACTTCAAATGAAACCACGGTTACTACTCTATAAAAGCCTAGTAATTTTTTTTAATAACCAAAAATGAAAAAGAGTTTTTTTCGAACAAAATAAATAATAAAATTGTCGCAAACACTATTTGCAAAGAACGACCTATCAAAGGGAAACCGCCGCATACGCCTCATTCCGAAATCGAGTCGAAGGCATTGGCGGCAAAGTTCAAAGTTATTTAACCTTTAGTAATATTTTTGTAGTACTCGTAGTATGTGTTTACGTCTGAAAGAAGAATGCGAAAATAACGGTCTAAGCCTGAATGTGAATAAGACAAAGGTTTGGTTTTTGAAAGAGATGAAGAAGGGACGAAATGCAAGTAAATGGTAACTTATTAGAACAAGGGAATGAATTGGTATATTTGGGAAGTATGTTCAGTAGAGGTGGAAGATACAAGATGGATGTGGAAAGGCGTATTGCTGCCAGTAGCAGGGTGAACGGAGCCTTAGCTGCATTGATGAGACGGCGAAACGTCAGCACAGCTGCGCGTTTGGCCGTACACAATGCAGTGTTGGTACCGACTCTGTTATACGGCAGCGAAACGTGGGTATTACAGAAGAAGAACGAAAGAAAGATGAATGCCGTGGAGATGCGATCTCATCGTAGGATATGCGGAGTCAGCTTAGCTGATCGAATTCGCAATCAAGAGGTACACAAAATGGCAGGTCTAGTACCTGGACGAGAATGTCACGGTGAGTATAAAGAAGAACGTGCTCAGCTGGTGTGGGCACGTCGAACGAATGAGTGATGAAAGAATGGCAAAAAATATTTATGATAAAAAGTGAGTGGTAAGAAAGGTAGGGGGAGACCTCGGTTGACCTTCGAAAACCCAGTATACATTGGAGGAAGGTCACGTAAAAAGCATGAGGACCCCCCGGAGGGATGTATAAAGAGGTTGATGACAGTGGACGAGGCGAAAGAGATATGTAGAGACCGTAGCGTTTGCGCTCCTTTCCCTCTGACTACCTGATAAAGTGTGAAGCTATGTATGTATGTGTTTACGTAACTGCGTCACACAAAATACAGGTATGCATAAACACCGTGAAATGAAAAAAAAATCCTACGTCTAAACTGTTAAGGTGTCTCTATTAATTTCTTTAGATATGGGTTACCCTACCTAGGTCCACGGGAGGAAGGAAGCTTCCACCCTGTATATGTTAGTTCTAAATTATAGTTTTTATATACTTTTTTTTTACTTTAAAGTATTATTTCCATTTCTTTATTCCTAATCTTAATAGGGGGTTTAAACATGTTTAATTTTTTTTTAAATTTTTTTTGCAGGACAGATCTTGCATAGATGTGCCAAAATCATCAGAAATGATACAAAGTTTTAGTTGTGAAGAAGCCATCACATTAAAATATCAATTATATCATATAAGGCTCATAATGAAGGCACTCTCTGTTTCATCTA
This sequence comes from Heliconius erato x Heliconius himera, assembly GCA_013421005.1. Taxonomy (NCBI): domain Eukaryota; kingdom Metazoa; phylum Arthropoda; class Insecta; order Lepidoptera; family Nymphalidae; genus Heliconius; species Heliconius erato x Heliconius himera. The sequence continues at coordinate 62,788 of JAATLQ010033780.1, read as the reverse complement.
AGGTTTTCAACTTTTTAAATATTTTTTATATGAAAAGAAAGAAGATATTTTAATTTAAAAACAAAGTTATTTTTATATATAAAAGTTATATCTTTACTAGACAGGAGAAAAATAGTGCTAAAACACTCCGTTTCCCACGCACTGCCTGATTTAAGAGACAATTCTTGTCTTTCAGCTGAACTGAAAATGTTTTACAATGCATGTTCGCTTTACCAGAACGAAAAAATTGAAAATTAAATATTTCGTTCTTCCGAGTGGAGATCGAACCCACAACCGCCGCCTTTACAGTCTCATGCTTGTGCCACCGTGCCACGACGGCCTCAAAATTGAATAAATCGTTATTAATTTAATACACGTGGCACAGTGGCAAAGCGCCTGACTCTAAACGCTCACCGCGGCGTTAAATTACGACATTCAATATATGATACATACAATGTGAAATAAAAAATACTTTTTTATTTTTTTAAATAATTTACTCTTTAATTATTTTTTATTTTAATCATATAATATATTTTAACTTGTTAATTTATTATTAAACTGTTTTAACATTATTTTTTACTTATTCACAGGTAGTTTTAAGATGCAGTTCCAATGGCTTGTTACTTCTTCAGTTGAAATTAGAAAAGGAAGATCAAAGGCAAATGTTCTCTGAATTTTATATAGTGCCTTTATTAGATGAATACTAATTATAGGAGGCCAGTCGTGGCGCAGGGGCACAAAGTGTAACTGAGAAATCGATTGGTTGTAGGTTCTATCCTTACTCGAGGTAATGAAATATTTATTTACATTTACATATTTTAATTTCTTTGCTCTCGTGAGTTCCGCCACTCAACACGCAATGCCTCCAGAACTCAGCGGAAAGTGTCGCAGTGTCTTAACACTAGGTTCCCTCTACCTACCCTGCTGTGTGCGGGAAACAGCGTGAAGCTGACATATACTAATTATAGGTTTTTCCATGTCAATTCCAAAAAAACAGTCTAGTGCGAGTTGGACTCGCCTACCGAGTTCTGTAATAATACCTATTGTAGGTCAGCGGGAAGCGGGAAGTGTATGCACACATTTTGTATGAAATGAACTACAAATATAAGTTTGTAATTATTTTTTTCTTAGAAATACAATATTAATAATTTTCACTTTTCGGGTTATTACTTTATTTGTATTGTAATTATCACTTCTCGCCAAATATTAATAACTGTATATCCACGGAAGGAAGTGTATGCTATAGGAAGTGTATGCTATAGGTTTTAATTACGCGGCGAGTATCATACAAAATAATCTGGAAATAGCATCGATTAGCTGCTAATGTTAGATCTTTTCTGTGCTTCAAAGGACCGTTTTCGGGATAAATGGGCCCGACTGTTCCGTTTTTCTCTTTTGAAGTACGGAACCCTAAAAATACCAAGTTGACGCTTGATTTTGACTTGTTCTTGATTTTAAAGTAAATTAAAAAATTTCTTTGTCCTTTTTGAAAAAAGAAGCCAGAAAAGAAGGAACTAAGTGTTAAAACACTCATTCCCCACTTTATGCTATGCTTTTGAAACATTTTATGTTGAGTGGTTGAGGTTGAGGTTGAATTGAGTCAACGCCAAGCTTTGTCTACAAGAAAAATAAAAGAAAAAAAAAGTTTTTTTTTTATATTTAATTACTTTCATAGTCTGGCTTTTATTTAACAAGATCCGACATATGAAGAATGCTTACATTATAAAAAAATATATCCTTCAAATTTAACTTTAAGGATATATTTTAACTACTATATTTTCCTGTTCACTGTGCGTAAAATGCCCATACAAAAAATCTTATAACAATTTTCTCCGTTTCACTCCGTCGGAATATTTATATAAGTGATTGTTAGTAATAAGATATTTGTAATTGTTTTTTAAATAAATATTTTTAGTAATAAGTTTGCTGTTTTGATCACTACTTCAAATGAAACCACAGTTTTAACTACTCTATAAAAACCTAATACAGTTAAAACAAAAGATATTTTTCCAAAAATAAAAAAGGTTTTTTTTCAAAGAAAATAATTAATAAAATTATCGTTGTAAAATAAAACACCATTTGTCAAGAATGACGCGCACAGACATAAACCTATCAAAGCGATAACGCCACACACGCCTCATTAACAAAATCGAATCGTAGATAATGGCGGCGATGTTGAGTTGCATAAAATAGAGCGATTTTGAATATGTTTTCTGAGAATAAAAAGCGGCAGATCGGCAACGCTTATTAGTGTTTTTGTAATAGTATGAGTTTCCGTTTTTCGTAACTGTGTCACACGAAATGTAGGTATGGATAAATATCGTGAAATGAAAAAAAAAACCTACGTCTAAACTATTGAGGATTAATTTCCTGGTCAATTTCTTCAGGTATGGGTTTGAAATATTTATATAATATGTATATCGCTTTCATGCTTTTTTTTCGCATCTAGGAGGCAGCAAATGTTGGGCAATGAAAATCCATCGTCCCAATGTGGAATGGCTCGATTCCAAACCATAACCCTGGTGTCATGTGATATAAAATAAGTGCTTATTTAGAAAACATATAAAAAATTGGACGTAGCGGGACTCGAACCCGCACCACCTGAAGACCGACCAGGCTATCTGACCACTAAGCCATACGTTCTCATCAAGCTACGTCGACATTATTATACGCTTGTTACAACTTATTTATGTTGTTAGCAGCAGATAGACTTTTACCAATTTCTACTACCCAAAGATAATTACTAAGAATTATCCCGTCGTCGTATTAAGACTCGCTACGTAAAATTTTTTATATGTTTTCTTAATAAGTATTATATTTTTCTTTCATAAATGTGGAATAGTATTTTAAATTAACTTCACTTCGTCAGAGAGAACGGAGCGCCAAACGCTACGGTCTCTACATACCTTTCGCCTCGTCCACTGTCATCAACTTCTTCATACATGCCCTCCGGGGTGTCCTCGTGCTTTTTACGTTACCTTTCTCCAGTATCTTTGATACTGTGCTTTCGAAGGTCAACCGAGATGTCCCCCTATCTCTTACCACTCACTTTTCCATCATAAATCTTTTTTGCCATTCGTTCATCACTCATTCGTTCGACGTGCCTAAACCAGCTGAGCACGTTCTTCATTCTCACCGTGACATCCTCGCTAGTACCTGCCATTCTGTGTATCTCTTCAATGCGGATTCGATCAGCTAAGTGGACTCCGCATATCCTACAAAGAGATCGCATTTCCACGGCATTCAGCTTTGTTTCATTCTTCTTCTGTAACACCGACAGCCAAACGCGCAGCTGTGCTGACGTTTCGCCGTCTCATCAATGCAGCTAAGCAGTGGCGTAGCTAGCGCACCCGGTGCAAAATACCTTTTCAGCGCCCCCCAGACGAAATTTTTTGCAGTTTTGCAGACCTTTTAGCGCCCCTTTGGAAGTAGCGCCCGGGGCATGATGACCCCCTTTGCCCCCCCCCCCCCCTCACTACGCCACTGCAGCTAAGACTCCGTTCACCCTGCTACCGGCAGCAATACGCCTTTCCTCATCCATCTCGTATCTCCCATCTCTACTGGACATACTTCTCCAATATACCACTTCATTCACTTGTTCTCTTTTATCTTACCATTTACACTGATTTTGCATTTCGTAAACAATTTAAAAATGTTAAAAATAAAAATAAGTGATCATATATCATCACAATTTAAGAGTTGTGAAAAGACGTTTGTGTGTTAAAGGTTATTACCAAATTAATGATTATATTTATATAAATGATAACACGCCTTGGGAATGAAATGCTCGCTCCAGTCTGTTTCAAAGTATCATTGTCAGAAACGCTGAAATGTGATTTTGTATAATTGATTTTAAAAAAATAAGTCCCGCTGAGTTTCTTGCGCCGGTTCTTCTCAGGTCTGAGGCACTAATTTTAGTGAACTAGTGGTAAATTACTTGACGTTCAAAAAGTGAAGCATGTAACTTCTTATTTTGAATAAAATTATTTGACTTTGACTTTTGACTTTGATCTTTAACCTTTTAAAGAACACATTTAAGATTATGTTCGTTTATATAGAAAAGTATGTAAAAAAAAACATTTTTGAGTTCAAACCCATCAAACCCATACCCATATGAGTGAAAATATTTTTTTTGTAAAAATTAAAAATATTAAAGGTAATAAAAAAAAAGAAAAGACAAACATTGTGCAAAATATATTGTTTTCATTCAGACACGTTACACGGAATGTTAAGTACCCGGTTACATTGTACGCGAATTCGTTTGTATATTGAGCTTTTCCAATTTACATATATATATACAGATTGTATAAATAGAATGCGAAATGACTGAAAAATTTAAAAACGAGTCAAGTGCGAGTCGGTCTCGCCTACCGAAGGTTCCGTAACAATATCAAAATTGTAGGTTAACAGGAAGTATAATTTGACAATCTTGAATTTGTGGGCGTATGCACTCTTTATAATGGCTGCAAATAAAGTATTCCTGACAAAGTCGCATCAGAAAGGCAGAGTGATATACTTTTTTTTTTATATGTATTTTTTTAGCTTCACACTGTATACTTAGGTAGAGGAAATCTGGGAACCTAGTGTTCACTTCTTTCTGATTAAGACTCTCCGTTCACAATTTTCCCCCCGATTCTACAGGGCGAGGAAATTAAAATATTAAATATTTCATTTTCTCAAGTGGGAATCGAACCCACAACCTATGGCGTTTATTCTCCTATGCCTTTTTTAGTAATTAGTTCTTGGGTTTTTTATATTTGTGAATTATTTTCGTTATTTGTTATATACTGAAAGAGTATTTGTATGCACTTATTAAAGATTTAAAGACCATCGTGTCGCAGTGACTATAAACGCGGCGGTGATGGAAGAAAATATTTTTTATTTATTAATATTTTCATTTCTTCTCTCTGGCACCAAGACAATGCGCGACGTTGAGTTCGGCCACGCAATGTCTCCAGAATTCGGTGGAAAATGGGAAACGGAGCGTCTTAACATTAGGTTCCCTTCACTACCCTGCTATATGCAGCATACAGCGTGAAGCTAGATTTTTTTTATATGTTACACTTTGAATCATTCTATTTATGCAATCATTATATTGATATTAGTCCATAGAAATATTGTTAGTTATTCCTATATAGAGAAAATAAATACTTATCAATTATAGTAATGACTAAAATAGTAACAAAAAACCAAATGTCTTAAGCAAACGTATTAACAATAAATTATAGCTATTGAAGGTAGAACAAAATTTTAAATATCTATATCTAGGTACTATAATAAAAGTAAAAAATAATGTGTCTGCAATATTAAATATTTGTAAGAAAAAATCATTTAGGGTGATATTAAAAGTAACATAACACGAATCTATGATTTTTAATATATTTGTCTGTTTGTCAGTGAGAAATGAAAAAGGGAGGGAGAGTGAGACCATCAGTCTTTTTAAGACTCCTCGTTTTAAAAAATATTGTATGATTTTTGTCTATAATATTATCTTTTATCATAATTAAAATTATTTTGAGGCCGTCGTGGCCCTGTGGTACAAGAGTGTGACTGTATCACGACAGTTGTGGGTTTGATTTCCAGAGGAATGAAATATTTAATATTTTCATTTCCTCGCTCTGGTAACAAGATAAAGCGTGGCGTTGAGTTCCGCCAAAAAAAGGCCTCATACAAATCGATAAAGTGGTTCAACATTTATAATAAAGAAAAGTGTTTGTTTAACTTTAGAAAAATATATTTAGGTGAGAACATTAAAAAGCCTAAGGTTCCACAAGTTGAAAAAAATAATTAAAAATAATTTAAAATTTTAGGTAGGTTAATTTAAAATCTATATTTACAATTTTGTTCTACAATCATCAACTAACATATTATGCACGAAGTGAACCTATTCCTATTGAACACATGCAAAATGTAGTTATCTACAAATCTTTTACATTAAAAAGCCCATTTAAATAATAATAAGTTATTTAAAAGCATGGGCGTATATAGACATATTCTCTTGGTGTGCTTGGACTTTAATTTTAAACAATATATCGCACCTTTAGAATTGTAGTGACCTAATCAAAAAAACCATGAATTTGAGTTTTTGTCAGAAATTGACCTATAACGACGCTGTATATACAGGGTGGAAGTGTCAGCACCACATTAAATGAAACCACAGTTTTAACTACTCTGTAAAAGCCTAATATAATTAAAAAAAAAAAATCCCAAAAATGAAAAAGTTTTTTTTTAAAACAAAATAAATAATAAAATTGTCATATTAAAACAAAACGCCATTTGTAAGGATGACGCACGCACACATAAACCTATCAAAGGAACACCGCCGCACACGCCTCATTTCGAAATCGAGTCGTATGTATTGGCAA
>JAATLQ010033780.1:32663-56344 GCA_013421005.1 Heliconius erato x Heliconius himera | reverse complement strand
AGGAGTGCGGTTTTGATTAGGTCACTATAATTCTAAAGGTGCGATATGTTGTAAATGTATTTTTTTTTTCGTTTTTCAAGGCAAATTTTTTGTTTAGTAAAATTTCTAGGGTGGGCAAGACAAGACTCTTTTGTGGTGGGCACAGACCACCCGCCTGGATTCATACGCCCATGTTTCAAAGTAACACTATGACTAAGTATATTTATTAAAACAATTGATTATGATTGAACAGTAGCTCCGTGAAGGCAACATCGATGTAAAATACGTTACAATTTACAACAATTTGGCATAACAGGACTAACTTTGCTATGGGTATGCTTTTAATTATTATAATTACATCAGTATTTCCTAAACACACAAAAATATATTTAATTAAATACATGTTAAATTCATGACATTATTTTATACATTAATTTTTAATTAAAATCTTGGCATTTTAGTGCATATTTGGTTCACAGGTATATCTTTAGACATCGTTGCCGTTGCATTGGAGACACATTAAACGTTGTAAAATTAAAAGAAAAAAGTAAATGCTTGTTATATTTTGTACAAATAGAAATATCTACTATTATGACCAGAGAAAAAAAGATAATAAGAGGCCAGTCGTGGCGCAGCGGCACAAAGTGTGACTATAAAACCGACTGGTTATGGGTTCGCTCCCCACTCGATGAGATAAAATATTTATATTTCCATATCTTCTGCCACTCAACACGCAATGCCTCCAGAATTCGGCAAAAAGTGGGAAACGTAGTGTCTTAACACTAGGTTCGCTCTGCTTACCCTGCTGTGTGCGGGATACAGCGTGAAGCTAATAATAAAAAAAGATAATCGTAAGTCGTACCCAAGGCTATGCTAGAGTTACTGTAGTACAGTAAAAATGTAATTAACATTATACGTTGGGTCCACAAGATCCTTATCTTCACAAATGTACAAACAATAAATGAATTGTTGGTCGTTTCTGTATGAAAATATATGTTGAATTAAGATATGTAGATTTTTCATTTTTAAATTTTATATATAACGTCCGAGTCCGTTCTGATATTTAAATTTAGGAAAATAACGTTCACCTTAAATTAAAATTAAAAATAATAATTAAAAAAAATAGTTTTGTGTAAAAAAAAACATTAGATCTTACACCACTCAGCCTCGTGAACCCAGTTTATAACATGACTAATCCTACAATCTTCAAACAATTTATCAATATTATTTATTATTAATAATATTTTATCATCTAAAGTATCAATATTCAATTCCAACAACATTTTAATCTAATTTAATACAGCTACCCTCATTTTAAGGTGTTTTAGATATTTTCCTTTAAGAGTTATTTCACTAATATAAGTCTTAAAAATCAGTTCAGTAGTTGTCATATTAGATTTGACTATTTAACACAAGTAAAATGATTTTTTAGCAAAGTTATTATTATTAACAATGTTTTTTATTTTTTTTAAATTATAATTAACATAGAAAACTCTTTAATTTATTCGCTAGTGTTTCAAAATATTAGCTATTATATCTAAAACAGATGTTGAAATTAAGCGCACAACAAAATTAAGCTTATTTTAATAATTTATACGTAAAAAAAAAAAAATAATAATAAATTAAAATAAATATGACTTTCACAACATGACTAGATACATGAACCTTATAAAAAAAACATACTTAATTGCACTAAAATTTATCATTTTTTAAAGCAATTGCAGTTTAAGTAATTATACAATGATTGTGAGGGAGAGCCAGAACTTTATCTTTGAAGAAATCCATCAATCATTTTTTTTATTTTTCAGAGTTATTTTTTATGTTAGTAAAAGTGCTGGGGTGGGCACAATATTATTGTGCCCACCCGGCTCCCCTTAAACCTACAAAACACAGATAAAGAACTAAAGTGGACTCATCCGTTTGTGTAAAATTAAAATTTTGGTCGATGTTGTTTGAAAGCACAAATAAATTTTAATATTTTTCATTCATTGTTTCGAAAACTGTAAAATGTATATTTAACACAATATAATATGAAATGTAACTGTTTTTAAGAGGAAATAGAACCAGTGGGGAGCTTTACGAGCATAACATATTATTTTGAATACTCACATCAATAAGCTAAGTTAAAACTAGACAAAAAAGCGGCCAAGCCTTACGTTACTTAGCAAGCATTTCAAATTATATATTCGACCAACGATACAAAATAAAACTGAAACGAAAATGTCACAGCAAAATGATACAAAATGTAACAAATACAGAATTAAAATATATATTTTGCTTAATTTCGTGTTATTTCATTTTTCTTTATTTATATTAATAAATTTAAAGAATTTTTTTTTATCAAAATAAAATAGCTACAAAAATAAATAATAAATAAGGCAACAAGACCGTTAATCGAATGATATTATTCTAAGAAAGTACAGTTAGCAAATTTAACAAACAATTTCTAATACGAAATATTTGTACAAAATACTCTTAATTTAATTACATTTTTTATTTTAAATTAAACGTAAATTGAAGAATTTAAATTTGATTGTGATTATGAGATCTAAGCTTTAAACAAATAAAGTCAATTCATATTCGCAAAATTGAATAAAATCAGAACTAAAAATAGAATAATTAAAAATTGTCCCTTAACGCTGAAAAAGCTGTAACAATTATTATACAAAAAAAAAACATATTCATTAAAAAATTAAAATATCATACAAAAATAGGCACCAAAACAAATATATAAATAAGAAATTATACTATAATATAATGACTTTATAAAGTATTTTGAATGCTACAAGAGATTGAAATGACTTTATATTTACATGTAGTGAGAAAAAATAAACAAAGTTTATAATTAAGTATATACAGAGCCAAATTTAAAGTGTCTAACGCAAAAAAAAGGGAAGTCACTAATGACATACTTGTTTTTTAATTTTTACATTTAACCGTTAACGTTTATTTTATTTATTATATTCTTGTACAGTATAGTCAACAAGTCGTGGTCGCTATTTTTTTTTTTAAGAAGTTACATGCTTCATTTTTTGAACGTCAAATAATTTACCACCAGTTCACTAAAATTAGTGCCTCAGACCTGAGAAGAACCGGCGCAAGAAACTCAGCGGGACTTATTTTTTTAAAATCAATTATACAAAATCACATTTCAGCGTTTCTGACAATGATACTTTGAAATAGACTGGAGCGAGCATTTCATTCCCAAGACGTGTTATCATTTATATAATCATTAATTTGGTAATAACCTTTAACACACAAACGTCTTTTCACAACTCTTTTAATTTGTGATATAGAACATTCTCGGACGTTTGCAGATTTGATTTTCAGATTTTTCTTACTTGAAAGCCAAAGTTCAGAAAACCTAAATTCAGGGCGACCACGATTTGTTGACCGTACTGTACTTTGTAATAAAATTTTAAATTTTAGGATTTTCAATTTAATATTTTTCATAATATAAAATTTTGGTTAATTAAATAAAATTCGCTATTAAAATTTTAAAAAACAATCCAATTTTCCGTTTACATTAGACACCAAAAACTATAGCTTCCTGTTTTCTTGTCAAAATGCCATTGATATAGTATCTTATTTTACGTTCTTTCAATAGTAGAAGGACGCATATTGCACAATACGTACTGGTTGTCCACAGCTCGTATGTCGTGGTGGGCGCCACTCGCTATCAACAAGGCCTCGAGCTCCACACGACGCATTCTCACATCGCTACCAAGTGACACCCCTAGCTAGAATACATAATTATTGTTAAAATATACAAAAATCTACTGATAACTTATCAATTTATGGAAAGGATTTATTTGGGACTTTTAAATATGGTCTTTAAAACATGTGAGGTGGTGCGTCCAAGAACCAAGAGCGGATAAATTAAATATAAACATTTCCTATAATCGGAAACCCATGATTACAACCAACAAATATTATCTTATTTTATGATTGTTTATTCCTAATTAGTTGTTACGCTAAAACGAAAATGCGGAACTCAAAGCTGCGTTTTGACTCGTCATAAAAGCGAAAAAATTAGAATATAAATTTAAATTAATATTTCATTTCCTTGAGTGGGTTCGAACCCACAACCAGTCACGTTTACACTTGTGCCCCCTGCCATGACGCCTGAACTGAACTGGACCTATATATCTATAATCAATAAAATCTTTACCGGGAACCCCGCATAATTTAAAGAGGCCCCGACTGTTAATCCTAATAAACTATTGGGCTTGTTTATTTTCTTTTTAGTTTTATGTAGTCGGGGTTTTATAATTTTTTTTTTGTTAATAATAATTTATTTTATGATTTTAAGTGATGGGTAGACCTTAAAAACTCTTTTTTGAAGTTGGTTAAAAAGAAATGCCTCATCGTTATGAGGAATCTCACTTCTGACACTAATTTTAACAATGTTTTTTTTATCTATTACAGATATTTATATCTTTTACCAAAAAAAAACAAACTTGTTTAATTTCAATCGGATCCCATAGTCAGAACCTAATCAAATTTTCACCAAAAAAAACCTTTAAAATAAAAAAAAAGAATCATCGGCATCGGTTGGCGTGATATTGAGTTATTCGTCTATTTGTCGCGCACATACCTAATACAAATTTAACATTTATGTGATTTTTTCATCGATACCATTGTCAGAAATAGACCAAAAAAATGAGACTTTTCAAATAAAAAAAAATCATCAAAATCGCTTTACCCAGTCAAAAGTTCTGAGGTAACAAACATTAAAAAAAATACCGTCGAATTGATAACCTCCTTTTCTTAAAGAAATCGGTTATAAAAGCGGTGAAACCTTACAACGTTGCAATTTTGGAAGTCCAAACCCGATTTTGATGAAATATGTGAGTATAAGTTTGATAAGACTCGTACTATAGTAAAATTATAATGTGTTGGTTAACTTATTGTATTTTAATTACATTCTACTTAAAATGAAGAACTTAATATAGTAATATTAAGTTCATTGTCGGTCGTAGCGCAGTGACACAAAGTGTGACTGTTAAATCGACCGGTTGTGGGTTCGATCCAAACTTGAGAAATGAAATATTATTTACATTTATATTTTGATTTCTTCGCTCATGTGTCGAGGCAAAGGGCGGCGTTGAGTTCCGCCACTCAACACGCAATGCCTCCAGAAAGCAGAAAGTGGGGAACGGAGTGTCTTAACACTAAATTCCCTCTGCCTCCCCTCTGTGTGCGGGATACAGCGTGAAGTTAGTCTATGACTAACTATACTGAACTGCAAAGTATAGGATGTACATAGATAATAAATAAAAAAATATATACTCTGCTTGATACAAGGTAGATATAGATACTTATTCAGATATTATTTATTGGGCTTGGATAACTGAAAATATTCTTTAAATATAACCATTGGAGATTGAATCTAAAAAATAATATAAAAAAGATGTCTGACAGTTGAAGCGATGGTTGTGAGTTCTATTCCTAGGAGAATCAATTATTTTCATGTCCTCGTTTCGAAAAACAAAACGAATCGCGGCTATGATGTGTACCAGTCAACATGCAATGTCCCCAAAACAGATCGGTGCGTCGGAAATAAAGTGACTTAACACTAAGTTCCCTCTACTCTGCTATATACGGGATACAGCGTGAAGATTAAAAAAGCGAGTTAAAGTGGACTCACACAAACAAACAGGCAACAGAAGTGAAAAAGCCAAATAAAAAACAAAGCCATTTAGCAAAATAAGGTTTAATAATAAATTTACAACCAAGAAATACGTTTAAAGCTTGAAAAGAACATGAGTTCGTTTTGTACAAAATATTAACAGTAAGTAGGCTTTCAAAGTGAGTGGCGTAACAAGAAATAAGTTTTTTTTATATAAAAAAGATATTATAAAAATATATATTTTAATTAATTAAAAAAAGAAAAATATTTTTAAAAACATATAAAAAAAATCTCCTCTAGTATAGCATAAGTCGATTTTCCTTCTACATTGAGAAACATCACTACAAGTTACTATAAAAAAAATGTTACGCCACACATCAGTCGAGGGCCTTAAACAATCAAACAAAAGTCAAATAAAAAATAAAAATAATAATAACTTGAGAAATTATTTTGTGTAAAGCTAATAACTGGCAATTGAACTTTATTTTATATTACATTAAAACTTAATATAAGTAGAATTCACAATTTTCCATTGATAGAAAATACATTGAAGAGGCCAATGTATTTTAAAATTCTAAAATAAAACTAATGTAATTTCTATTTTTCATGTTCATTTTATTTGATACAATTTGATATTGGCTTATTATACAAATTATTAAAAAAATGCGCGAAACAAAGTCTTTTAAAAGTCTAAACTAATATAACCTAACATTATTCATAATTATGTAAAAAAAATAAATACATTTTTAAAATTCCTTATTTGTCCTGTTTTTTATTTATTTTCATAAAAAAAACTATGGCAGCTACACAAAAAATATAATTGCAAAAAAAAATGTTTAATTTTATTTATTAATAATTTTGGTATTGGTGTTAATTTTATTTATTATTATTTTAGTCAATTAAAAAACATTAAAAATAAAAACATCTAAATTATTTAATTTATTTATCTGTTCTTTTCTTAATTCCCATAGACTATTTTTTTCAGCTTCACGCTGTATCCCGCATAGTTAGGGTAGGCAGAGGGAACCTAATGTTAACTGTTAAGACATTCAATTTCGTATTCAATGACCAATTTTCGAGACATGTGGCGGAACTCGATTAAAAAAAAAAGAAATAAATTAGTGCTCTATATACAAAAAAAATCAAAACTATGAAATGAATCATATAGTAGCAAATAAAGCAATATCTTTTAGATCGATATTTTTAAAATTAAAATATAACGTAACCCATTTCAAACAAAAATAAAAAAATAGGCAACAATACTAAGGAAAATATATTTAAACTAACATTTTAATAAAAAAAAAATAAAGAAGTGACAATTGAAAACTTTTATACTAAAAATTATGCTATAATTTAGTTTATTTAAAATAAAAAGAAGACATTGCTGTATTTCCTTGTATATAATTCAAAATATCCATCTTAGGCCATAATAAATAGTAAAAAACCCTACTTTAAAGCACTTATATTTAAATCTATAGCTAATTCTGCTTAATTATGAAAACAAATTCAATACAAAAAAAATTATGCTATTATACAAATAGACCATAGGACAAAAAACTATATACAAACACAAAAAAAAACATTCAAGATAAAAAAAACAAACATTAGTTTCTATATAAATATATATATATATACATATTTTATTACAATAATGAACACCGAGACAAAAAGAAGAAAATTCTAAAATAACAAAAAAAAAACGTTTTTTAAAAAACATTTAAAAAATATATAGCGGGATTCGAACCCGTTTCTATGTGACAGTCCAAGCGCTATGACCATTAAGCCATCAAAAAATAAAAATATATGTTTAATAATGTGTGGTTAAAAAAATAACACACAGCGGGGTAGACAGACGGAACCTAGTTTTAAGATACTCCGTTCCCCAATTTCGTTCATATTCTAGAAGCATTTCGAGTTCGTTGCGTCGTCGTTCCCACGAGCGGGAATCGAACACGCAACTGCCGCGTTTATAGTCGGAATAAACCATTACTTATGTTTTATATAATCTAAGTAAGACTTTCGGTGGGATAAAAGCCTCTTCAAGTGTATGCAATATATAAAAGCACAGACTAACAATCAATTTAGTAATTTAAATAATAATTAAGAAAAATATATATATATTTTTAGCTTCACACTGTATCCCGCACATACCCCCTAGTTGTTAGGGGGAATCTGGGAACCTAGTGTTAAGGCAATCCGTTCCCATTAAGATACTTCCGTTGCCCACATTCCGCCATATCCTCTCATAGCGTGTGTAAATTGAATGTACGAATATTTAATTCCCTTCGAGTGGGAATCGGACCTGCGACGACCACAAAAACTATACATACTAGATACAATAAAAAGAAGACATGATAAAAAAAAATGTCTCCTGGCGTATAAAAAAGAAAAAAAAAATCATAATAAATACTTGTGCACATCCATAGTGCGAACAAACTGTTTCATAATATGAATGTGTTTCGTTTAAACAACAAGGTTCAATATTGTAATAAAACTTTAAAAACTACAAATATAAAAATTAAAAAAAGGAAAGTGAGAAAAATATACAACACAAATATATACACAATAAAAATTGTCTCAGCTCCTGGCATCAAGATGGCGTTATTCCAATAAATAAAAAAATAGTATACATATGTATTTATCCCAGAGAAGCAGTTTTATAATATTAATTGACGGGTTGCCGAATCGATTATAAATACTCGATTAATCGATAATTAACAAGATATGCAATCGTTCATTTATAGCATTAATTAATTGATTAGATAAATAATCATATCAATAAAATTTATGTGTTTCGTCCAAAAGTTCAGTATTGTAATAAGTTAAAATATAAATTTATAATTACAAATACAAATAAAAAAAAAAATGGCGCTAACCAAATAAGCAAAAATTAAAAAAAAAACGTATTAGTAATAATAATTATATATACAACAAAATGTAAGCCAAACGCATCACCGACAGAACATTGACAACCATATATTGCAAACATACGTGACATCACAAACAGTCAAAAAATGTGACATAGATAATAAAAAAAAAACTGAAGGGGTCACAGATAGAATATATAAAAAAAATGTTTTTAACATTAAATATTATTCCACACTTAATAAAGAAGAAAACTTTAGTAAACGTATATAATATGAACTTGCACCTCTTGGAAACCGCCTCTGACCACAAATAATTTGCCTGAAACGTAAAACGCTTCGGACTGTCATCACAAGGTGCAGGTTCAAAGTCCGCAACGTTCAAATTTCTCGACAGCTCGTACGTATAAACAGAAATGCGATAAAAGAAGGATTACAGGACAGATGGGACACAAAATCAAAAGGTTCATCTTGCACTGAAAAAAAAAATATATACATTGAAAATTTTTATTAACTTTAACAGCACAATGAACCTTTTTTCTGCTCGACCTCCTTCCTCTTTTGACATGTCGATTTATACACTAGGGCCGTCGTCTTATATATTTTTTAAGAAAAAAAAAAATAAAACCAGCCATTCACTAATCAACGGTAGCGCTCACTTGTTGCCGGTGGGCGTCCTGGCACACCACGTACTCGGTGAGCGTGACGTCGGCGGCGCCGCCCGACTCCAGCGGGATGGGGTTCGCGCGGAAGTGCTCCAGCATGTCGTGCACGTTCGGGAACCAGAGGTGCTGCACGCGGCACTGGCCCGTGTCGCTTAGCGTCATGCGCAGGTGTTTCGCACGACCCTGTAATTAAACAAACAAACAAGTCAAATTATTTCATTCGAAATAAGAGAATACAGTCAACACAATACCATGAGCGGTAGTGCGCGGGGAATAGTGTCTTAACACTTTACACTTTTGCCCACCTTGCTATATGCGAAAGAAGAAATTGGAAGGAACAAGGAGATATTGACACATTTAATTCTATTTACGCCAAATAATTTACCACCGGTTTACTAGTCATTGCCACAGACCTAAGAATGACCGTGCAAGAAGTTCAGTGAATTTAAAAAAATAATAATTAAATAATCATGCATAGAATACTAAGCATTGTTACTGAATTTGCTGTGGGGCAGCGGCACAGTGTCTGACTGTTAACGTGACGGTGGACGTGAACGTGGTCTTGACTTAGGGGAAATTAATTATTTTCATTTTCATAAAAGGCATAGCGAACGTACTCACCGCCACTCAACTAGCTATGCCTAGAAAATTGGGCAACAAAGTGTCTTAACACTAGATTCCCTCTGCCAATCCTGCTATATAAGGAATACAGCTTAAAATATAAAAAAAATCTAATATTAACTACTTCACAAAACAAATATAACGAACAAAAATACCTGAAAATTAAACGTCAAAACGTACTCCCCCCTCCGCGTCTCACTCTGCCTCACCAGGTAGCAGCCGTGGGCCGCCACGCCGCCGTCCAGCACGCACGCGGCCGCCGCCGCCCGCGCCAGCGTGCCGTGGAACCAGGGCCACTCGGCCAGCGACAGACGCGACTCGCACACCTCTTCCGCTATTGAACCTGAGGAAGTAAAAATAGAAGTAGAGCACACCGTCGATTCATGAAACGACCGCTTCGATCGATCCGAACGCCCCGCCTAGGTATGTTCGATTCGATTGCTTGCGTATCGATATTCTGCATCGAAATATATCGAATAATACGCTGTATTGTTCTAAGTATCGGTTTATTGTTCCCATACGATTTTTTATATTTAGTAGCCAATCTTTAATTGATGTAATATTATAATTTTAATAACAGCTCTGGGTCTAGGCGTTTGAGGTTTTACTTAAAAGTGTGCAACTATTAAAGATGTGGGTGGCACGTTTATTTTTATCTCTGACAAATTATGTGTATTTAAACGTGACAAGTTGTAGGTTGAATGATGATGAGAAAATGAAATATTTAATATTTTCATTTTATTGCTCTGGTATGAAAACATAACACAGTGTTGAGTTGCACCACTCAAAACGCATTGCCTCCACAATTCGGTGGAAAATGGAACGGAAAAGTCTTATTGGAAACTTTATTCTCTTATCACTAGGCTCTCAGGTTCCCTCTGCCTACTCTGCTACATGCGGTAAAAAAAATTAATACAAGTTCTTAAGTATTTATACATTATTCTGGCCTCCATTCTATGGAAGTATCCTGTTCTTATTATATTCAGGAATAAAATAGTGTTACTACACTATTTTAAGTAGTGATTGATTAATAGATGAAGCTTATTATACTAATAAACGCATGTCAAAAAGTATGTTTAAAAAATTTAATAATAGGTGTGATTCACAGCTGAGAGAAAGAATTATTTAATATATTCATTTTACTAGTTTAATATAATGAGGCAAAGCGCATTTACAGACACAACCATGTGCCTCTGGAACCCTGGCTAGTTAGCCTGAAAATCAATTATTTAAATAAAATTTAAATAAAATATCATTTTTTTCTTGAACAATCTTTGTAACATTAGACTATTGTATTCATTTTGCAATGGATTATTCAGAATTTGTTATTATTTGTTGACAGATAATTGTAAGTTCTAAACACAAAAAATTCAGCTTCACGCTGTATCCCTCACATAGCAGGGTAGGCAGAGGGTACCTAGTATTAAGACACTCCGTTCCCCACTTTCTGCCAAATTCTGAAGCATTGCATATTGAGTGGCAGAACGCCGCACTTTGCCTAGACACCAGAGCGAAGAAATGGAAATATAAATTTAAGTAAATATTCCATCTCCTCAAGTGGGGATCGAACCCACAACAAGTCGGTTTTACAGTCACACTTTGTGCCCCTGCGCCACTACTGGCCTCACAAAAAAAAAGGCAAAAAAAATAATATAATACATTTATAAAAGTTATCATGTTCAAGATAACTATTTCCTTAATTAAATCAGTTTATCAGGTTTTTATGTTTTCATTGATTATACTATTAAGCAAATATGAATATTTTTGTTACTTTTTTACAAGTACTCTTTGTCCACACAAAATTAAAAAAAAAATTACCAGTAAATTCCATTAGTTAATATAAAAAGAAATTATTGAAATATAAAAATAATCATCTAGATTGTTGTGATTGTAGGGTCAAAATGTAAACATGGAAGTTGTGGCTTCAATTCCTATTCTGGGAAATGTTTTTTTTTTCTCTCTTTGGGTTCTGGTACTAAACAAAAAAAAATTGGGCAGTCTGTGTGGAATGAAGTGTTTTAACACTAGGTGCCCTATGCATAACCCGATTTATGGGGGATTTAGAGTGATATTAAAGAAAAAATAATTACCTAATTCAGCTTCTTCAGGAGTATCAGTTGCTAAATCAGTATTACTAGTACTTGATGGTAGATCTCTTCTTGGTGGCAGATCTGGAGGTGCCGGTTCGGGAAGACCAGCCAAAGCCTCAGGCGGAGGCTGGGTAGTTGGTGCAGATCTCATGCAATATTTGATAGTGGCTAACCAGGACTTCATGTCATCTACATCGGCAGCCTCTATTACATATTCCATGTTGTTGTCTGCCTGGAATTATATTTGTGCAATTGGCTTTAAACTAAGTTTTATTAATATTAGACCTTATTATAAAAAATATGACAAAAAATGCAGCATATAGTAGCAGAAAAAGTAATAATATTTTTTTAAGTAAACAGCACTATACAATTATTTACTTGACAATTTGGATCATTATGTTTATTTGATTTTCTAATTCTTATCCTAAAATTGTGTTATAATATCTCAGTTATAGTCCAATAATTTCTGGTAAAAAATTTTTTTAGGAATTATAATGAAAACATGTTTTATTTAATTTTCCAAGTATTGATCTAAACGGAGATCAGTTTTTCTTCCATGATTCAAATGTATAATCTTTTTTATATTGAATTTTTAAAAATAAAATGTTTAAAAAAAATGTAAATCACATTAAGCTAAATAAACATAACTCACTTTCAAAACAAATGTGTTCTCATGATCAGGCATTTCTAGAGCAGTAGTCTCTCTCGCTTCTGATATAAGGAAACAGAACACACCACTCCTAGGTTTTTGAGCCTTAGGTGGTGAATAAAATTCTAACATATAACCACCAACAGTTTTAACTAACGCTAATCTACACTTCTCCCATTTTTGTGGACCACTGGGCTGCTCGAGACTTTCTGGCGTTAAATAATTTACAAGTCCATCTTTTCTACATTCAACAACAATTTTAGCTAATTTTGTCTTATGTTTATTCATATTAGACGATAATTCCACTTCATCAGAGTGTTGCTTATGAAATAGGCCCTTCCCACGCCGCAAACCCTTGAACGATAATCTTCTAAAGAACGGTTTGTGTTGTGTTTTTGGAGAATCAGTATCTTCAGAGTAATCGCTTTCATCGTGGCCGGTGTGCGTGCCGTTCGGTAATTTATATTGTGCTTTAAGTTTGCCGAATTCAAAATCGAACTGTTCAGAAAAGCATTCCACGAATTTCTTTAAGAATTCCTTTTGTGATATCGGTCGGGCGGCGGCTTCGCCTGCGCTGGTCTGCAAGTACTGTAAGCAAGCCTTGGCGAAGTCCTGAGCGGCAGTTTTGGCCTGACGCTCGCAGAACTCGACCCATCCGTCGGGGTCGCCGTCGGACGGGCCGGCCATGGCAAGCAGTTTCCTTAAGAGCTCCACTTGTATAGCAAATATTTATTTATAACAAACATAACACTAACAATAAAATATTTTTAAGGTGTTCTTATCAAATTCTATGACAATTTTGCTATCAAAATAAATTTCATGATGCTCACAAGGTTCTCGTAAAAACAATTTTTGTTGCCATACAACAAAAAACTGTTGTGTTAATAAGATTAAATGTAAATTATATTTTCTTTATAAATAATTAATTACTTTCTGTAATTCAATAATGTTTTTGTAGAAATTTAAATTTTAATATATTAGAATTATTTACATTTCATTTTTATTTTCGTTCTATAGCCACCTAGTGCGTACATTTTGCTACATAAGAATAATCAGAGATGGCGCTTTTTTAAATTAATTTAGCGAATCCATTGCCAATATGTTATCACTTATCAGGGACGGACAGTCGGTCCGTATTGGATTTTTTGGTCTGCAGCTCCATTTTTAATAAACTTTAAATCCAATAAAATCAGCTTTACGCTGTATCCGGCACAATGCAGGGTAGGCAGAGGGAACCTAGTGTTAAGACACTCCGTTCCCCACTTTCTGTCGAATTCTGGAGGCATTGCGTGTTGCATGGCAGAACTCAACGCCGCGCTTGACCTCGACACCAGAGCAAAGAAGTCTGACTTAAATAAACAAATCAGCTTCACGCTGTACGGCTGAATATTAACATCGACGCAATTATCATGCACTTATACCTATTATACTGTATCTTGTACTTGCTTTTCGCTCCTTCATACCTCAAATTTGTTTAAGTATTAAATTTCCTGGGTTCCCACTCTCAGTTTTTCAATCTCCGTTGAAGATTTGACTATGTTTTGGAGGTTCCACTATGCTATGAATCATTGACCGTAAAGTCGGTAAAATTATGGATCGAGCTACCTGGCAGCTCTCCGTAACGCACCAGTTTCTTTGTTGTTTACTTATTAATAGTAATCGTCTTAAGAAGATGAATTCCGTGTTAAATACTTAACTAAATAATAAACAAGTAGTCTGGACAAATTTAATGACTGCTTAAGTGTTTACAAAAATATATTTAAAGAAAAAACCTTAAAAATCATTGAATATTCTACGTGCTATTTTAGTATGTATTCTTAGCTGATTGCTGTTCAAAAATAATCGTAATTAAAGTATATTACTTTTTTTTACAGCTTTTGTGTGTTTGCTGCTTTTGCGTTTCTTTGTTACCTAACAAGCCCACAAACAAAATAGTAAGAGTCCTTAGTTCCATATTGAGCCAGTTTATACCTCGGCGTATCTATTTCGCTGATTATTAGAGGTGCAGTTACTACAAACTTATTGTACTTGGTAAACCATACAATATGGGAGATTTTACACAGCTAGTAACGAGGGATTTAATATATTTTTTTATATTTTTTTAAGATTGTATATCTTACATTTCTTTCATTCTTCTTCTGTAGCACCCATGTTTCACTGCCATATATTAACATAATATCAGTCGTCAGCATAGCATTGTGTACGGCCAAACGTGCAAATGAACGAGCAACTATTCTGACGTTTCATGGTCTCATCAATACATCTAAGGAACCATTAATTCTGTTACCGGCAGCAATGCGCCTGTGCGTTATTTCTTAATTTCTTTCAAGTTCAAGAACAGGCTCTGGTTCTTCTTTGAGAGGAAAATTTTTAGACTTTATGTCACTTAATGTCATTTCTTGAAGACAGCTATCTAAATACAAATTGAACAACCAAGCGATCTTTATAAGTGATCACTGATCTTTATAAACGATACTCCAAAATATCTTTTGTGTCAAATATCTTTTCTTGTTTTATAAATGCTCTAAAAAACATTTTCATTTTTCTTGTTGTATTTTGTCGCTAACTAATACAGAAGAATAAATATAAACAGCAACTAAGCACTTCTAAAAATAAACTAGATCAAGCTTCCTCTAAAGCTAATTTTTTCAGTTTTACAGGCCCGCCCAGAGCAGCCTTTCGAATCTCTCCTTCATTCTTCTTGTTAATATTTTATTAGGTATAAATTTACTATACGTGTTATTGATATTGAGAGATTGTAGTGTGTCTGTGAGCCTATGCTTTTACCTTGGCACCTTGGCCGCTGCTTGGGACTGATAATCGTCCGATTTTAATTTATTTTATATAATTTTTGGTACCCCAGAATCATTTATCCTTAGATGCTTATCATTATTCTCACTAATTGTCACTGTCCGTATAAACACATTTTTAGCGAACTCTATTTTTTTTAAATAAATACTTATTTATAGAAGTGACACCTTCCTTCAATAAACGTGCATTATAATGTCTAAGCTTATATCTCACAGCAAAACTTTATCTTTACACACTAGTTTTAAAGATCTTCATAAAGTTTTTAGTTTTAGATTTGTTTGAGTTGTCAATGAGTCGCGTGTTTTACGCTACGGCAGTTTTTATTATCAGCTACACGCTGTATCCTGCACACTGCAGTATAGGCAGAGGGAACCTAGTGTTAAGACACTCTGTTCCCCACTTTCTGCCGAATTCTGGAGGCATTGCGTGTGGAGTAGCAGAACTCAACGCCGTGCTTGTCCTCGACACCAGAGCAAAGAAATGGAAATATAAATATAAGTAAATATTTCATCTCCTCGAGTGGGAACCGAACCCACAGCCGGTCGGTTTTACAGTCATACTTTGTGTCTCTGCGCCACGCCCCTAGCTTACAGCAGTTTTAATACAAATTAATAGATATCGATAATAACGTTTTTATGTACATAAATATATGCACATAGATTTGTAAAGACAATTTGTAAAGTATATTCAAATTTACAAATGATTATGCCTGTTTAGGTATTTTTTCATTTTTTCAGCTTCACGCTGTATCCCGCATATAGTAGAGTAAACAGAGGAAACATTGTGTTAAGACACTACTTTCTTCAATTTCCGCAGAATATTTCAAGACATTGCATGTTGAGGGGCGGGCCTAATGTTTACATATTAATTAATTCATCGTCCCGAAGGGAACGATATCAATTTATATGTAAAAATCAGCTTCATGCAGTATCCCGCACACTGCAGGGTAGGCAGAGGGAACCTAGTATTAAGACACTCCGTTCCTCACTTTCTGCCGAATCCTGTAGGCATTGCGTGTTGAGTGGCAGAACTCAACGCTGCGCTTGTCCTCGACACCAGAGCGAAGAAAAAATAAATTAATAGAAGGAAATATAAATTTAAGTAAATATTTCATCTCCTCGAGTGAGGATCGAATCCACAACCAGTCGGTTTTACAGTCACACTTTGTGCTCTGCGCTACGACTGGCCTTATATGTATGTACTTATATGTGATATATTTGGTTGAACCTTCAACTTAGCACTTAAGAAGTAACTATAACCACTACACATACATGTCATTGTGCTTTCATCGTAGACGAGGGCTAATAAAAATAGTTTCGTTGAACCGAAAATATTGAGGGCCATTCAAATGCGTCATCAGTATCGGGCAGTGTATGTAGAGGCTTGATCGTTAAATTTTAGGGTTATAGCTTCAAATTAATTGTTATTTGAAACTATGTATATTACAATATTATTTATATAGTCACAATTTTTAATATGTTGCCATTCCTCGTTCAAAATGTTATTTAAAGCTACGAAAGCGTTTTTTTAGTTCTCTGATCACTGGAAAACGATATTAAATTATATATTGTTTGTTCACGTTCACGAAATAAATAAAATTACTTATTACCTTACCTTATTTAGCTATTATGGAGCGCATAAGAAGTATGAATTTTACAAAAAATCTTTCAATTGTATTTCTATGAAATAACTAGAAAACACAAAATTAATTCAGGCTGAATATAATATTGTCTTAGCATAAAACTTTTCCGTCCTGGCAACCCTGCCCGTCGTGTGTCAAATTTCCAATAATCTTATTTTGGTGCGCATCAGACGCATCGATGATGGAAATATGGTAGACATGTTGCGAACGCGCGCGCCGGCCGTTCACCTGAACCGCGACGATGGCTTTACGACACTATCTATATTTGCAAAGATAAAAATAATAGCCACCTTGACCAATATCAATGTAAATATAATAAATCAGCTTCACGCTGTATCCCGCACACAGCAGGGTAGGCAGAGGGAACCTAGTGTAAGACAATCCGTTCCCCACTTTCAGCTGAATTCTGGAGGCATTGCATGTTAAATGGCAGAATTCAACACCGCGCTTTGCCTCGTAACAGAGCGAAGAAATGGAAATATAAATTGAAGTAAATATTTCATCTCCTCGAGTGGGGATCGAACCCACAACCAGTCGGTTTTAATCAATCAAAGATCAATGTATTGCTGATAATTTAATGTACCTTTTTGTTAAGGTTCCATTTTTTTCTATACGCATTAGTTTGGAAA
Source organism: Heliconius erato x Heliconius himera (assembly GCA_013421005.1). Taxonomy (NCBI): domain Eukaryota; kingdom Metazoa; phylum Arthropoda; class Insecta; order Lepidoptera; family Nymphalidae; genus Heliconius; species Heliconius erato x Heliconius himera. The sequence goes on along the minus strand of JAATLQ010033780.1, from coordinate 38,762 downwards.
TTCAGCTTTTATTGAGATGCTGGTAAACATTTTTTAAGAATATTATCTATTGAAAATATTTTTATAACGTGTTAATAATAAGTATATAATTTTATTACGTTTTTGTTTTATCCTATATGAAAACAAAAAAATATAAGTACATAAAAAATTAATTTGTTTATACGTATATATATATATATATATATATATATATATATATATATATATATATATATATATATATATATATATATATATATATATATATATATATATATATATATATATATATATATATATATATATATATCTGTGTCTGCGTAATATATAAAATATTAGGATGCATATAATGGGCAAAAATTTTGTTTAGTTTCCTTTAGCTTTACGGTATATTCTGTTCATAGGGGGGTAGACAGAGGGAACTTAGTGTTAAGAACTCCGTTTCCCAATTTCCGAAATCAGATTATTTTTTTTTCAAATAGTTTTGTGTTGAGTGGCGGAACTCAACGCCGCGCTTAGTATAGTTACTAAAGCGAGGAACAAATATTTATTTCCTGAGTGGGAATCAAATTCATAATCTGTCGCGACTACACTCAAATGCTTATTACACTGCGCTACTGGCCTCAAGCAAGACTTTTGCCTTTTTTTGTAAATAAAAGCCAGAGATGTTGATCTGTTTACGATCTAAAGTTTCAGTAAGCAATGCGTCATTGTTATGTTCAAGAGAATCTGAGTAGGTTTGTCCATTTCTTAAAATTACCCAAATTAAACTATAAATTGTGAAATTAAATATCAACCATATATATATATTAAGAAAACGTATAAAAATTTGAACGTAGCGGGATTTGTATCCGTGGAAAGAGGCGCGGGTTCAAATTCCGCTACGTTAAAATTTTTATACGTTTTCTCCATAAGTATTGTTCTAATAAGTGTGAAATAATACTTTAAAAATATAAAAAATATTTAAGTCTTACCTATTCAGAACGGGTGTTGTGATTAAGTCAGTAAAAAAAATTTACAATTTAAAGTTTAAATTTCTAAAAGAGAATAATACAAATCATATACTTACTTACTAATTTGCATTCTTTTTATTTATGAATGTGCTACCCTACAAATTTTATACGTAAACCAGCAATATTAAAATAATCCTTGATTATAAATATCATCATACCTGATCTGATCATCGAACCTCATCTTGTCAAAGTGCTTGTAGCTTTTAAACTGCTAAACCAATTTTCATAAAACATAGATAGCTAAGAAATACCGAGGTGAATAAGCCTTTTGACTTTTTAAATTGGTTAATTAATTCAGGAGCTACAGTGCCACAGACAGACTGAAGCGTCAAACTTATAACACACCTCTTTTTGCGTTGAAGGCTAAAAAACGCCGGTTAAACGCGGCGTTGAGTTCTGCCACTCAAGACACAATGCCTCCAGAATTCGGCAGAAAGTGGGGAACGGAGTAGTGTCTTAACACTAGGTTCTCTCTGCCTACCCTGCCGTGTGCGGGATACAGCGTGAAGCTGATTAAAAAAGGGTACTTGACCATAACGACGTTACAGTAGGTTTTATATCCGGATAGCCTATCCTATCTAGATAAATATCTACATTAGATATCGTTATATTTGCTCTATATATTTGCTCCTAAGAATTGAAGTGTTACTTTGTTGTGGACCCCATAATCAGAACCTAATCAAAATTTCATCAAACTACCCTCGAAGTAAATAAGAATAAAAAAGAATTATCAAAATCGGTAGACGCGATGTTTAGTTATTCGTCTATGCAAATTTCTTAATGTAAGAGAAGTTAAGATACACCGATAAATAGAAATATAAATTTAAATAAATATTTCATCTCCTCGAGTGGGGATCGAACTCACAACCAGTCGGTTATACAGTCACACTTTGCGCCACGACTGGCCTCATAAAAAAAATATTTTATAGTAATAGACAAAATCTGTTCATAGATACACAAGGAGGATCCTCACAAAGCGTCTCGCAGCATCCGGCGCGAGTGGCCGATGACAGATAAATGCGGCGGAAGATGGCGTCGTTAGGACTGTCATCGCTTCTACAATAAATGTAAATATACAAGATTTTTCTTTACGGAAATGCACTCAATGCTATAAAGTCTATTTTTGTTACGAAGTTGGGTTAAATATTAGTTTTTTTTTGTTTTGTGGGTATTGTTGTTCTGTTATGATTTGCTTTCGTCATGCTTTGAAGTGCAACCCGTGTTATGTATGCAGGATTTAGTTTTAGATTGCGTTAGTACCTATAGCCAATCGTGGTCAGCGGCACAAAGAGCGACTGTAAAACCGACTGGTTGTGGGTTCGATCCCCACTCGAGGAGATGAAATATTTACTTAAATTTATATTTCCATTTTTTCGTTCTGGTGTGGAAGCAAAGCGCGGCGTTGAGTTCTGCCACTTAACACGCAATGCCTCCAGAATTCGGCAGAAAGTGGGGAACGGAGTGTCTTAACACTAGGTTCCCTCTGCCTACCCTGCTGTGTGCGGGATACAGCGTGAAGCTGATAAAAAAAGGTACTTGACCATAAAGACGTTACAGTAGGTTTAATATCCGGATAGCCTATCCTATCTAGATAAATATCTACATTAGATATCGTTATATTTGCTCTATATATTTGCTCCTAAGAATTGAAGTGTTCTGTTACTTTGTTGTGGACCCCATAATCAGAACCTAACCAAAATTTCATCAAACTACCCTCGAAATAAGTAAGAATAAAAAAGAATTATTGAAATCGATTGACGCGATGTTTAGTTATTCGTTTATTTGTCGCGCACCTACGTTATGCAAATTTCTTAATGTATTCCTAGGATAACATGGACCAAAATGAAATAGGACCACGCGGGAAGCACCAGCTTTTAAATAAAAAAAAACTGGACAATTGCGAGTCGGGCTCGCACACCGAGGGTTTCGTACAAAAATTAAAGCGAGAAATTTAATTTACCTTACCTTAGCCAGAGTCTTTTTATCTAATACCTACCTCACTTAAACTAGATTTAAATACCAAATTTTGGCCATTTATGGATATTATTTTTAGGATTTAACCACAACTAGGTATTACTTAACCATTACTAGGTATTTGTAGATGCTAGCTGCCAAATTTCATAATTCTAGGTCAACCGGAAGTACCCTATTAATTTTGATTCCCTTTATAGGGTCAAAATACGCGTTTAAATATAAACCTCCTATTCCTTTTTTTAAGTAAATGTAGAAATACGATTTTTCAGATTTTAAAGTTTTGAGGTAACTAACGTTAAACAAAACAAATTGCGGGCGGGCCGCTAGTATCCTTCCTAAAACAAGACATGATACCTATTAAAGATCTACCATTGAACAAGCAGAATAGGCAGAAGGAATATGGAAACCTAGTGTTATGACACTCTGTTCGTATTAAGACACTTCCGTTCCCCACTTTCTGCCGAATTTTGGTGGCATTCTTCTCTCGTTACCAATGCTAGGAAATTAAAATATAAAATACTAGTGACCCATGCACGCTTCGCCCGCTTAAGCTTATTGTTAAAATAAAAAAAAAAAATTAAATCAGCTTCACGCTGTATCCCGCACACAGCAGGGTAGGCAGAGGGAACCTAGTGTTAACACTCCTGTTCCCCACTTTCTACCGAATTCTGGAGGCATTGCGTGTTGAGTGGCAGAACTCAACGCCGCGGCAGAACTCAACGCCGCGCTTATTGTTAATGACAATATTTATATAATATAACAATTTGTTATATTATAGTCAAATTAAACAAAAACTTTACATAATTGTATCCTTTGTATTACACTGATATATAAATTATGTGACTGTAAAGTTTCATCTGAAACCGTTCAGTAGTTTTTGCATGAAAGTGGAACAAACATTCATCCCGACAAACTTTAATATTTATAATATCAGTAAGATTTCTTTTTCCACAGTGGCATTGGAACCCACAGACTTCGTGCTTACAGTCGCACGCTTGAACCCCTGCGCCACTAGTGCCTCCATTATATAAAATATTAACAGAAACATTATAATATATTAACAGAGCTTTCTCTGAAACATAAAACGTCGACTTTTATTTTTACTTCTTAAGACCGATCTGTGTGGGAAGATCTCTTTTCTAAGCTCCGCCCACATTGTATCTGTCTTTTTCTATAGCGGGAAATTTCTCATTAGATAGAAAGAGAAGACATGCTATGCCACGCCCAATGCGTGATGGTTAGGATTAAAATTGAATTGTATCACAATATTTTTTGATTTCTTTATGTATTTGACAGTGTAGCAAAATAATGAATCGGTTTGTAGTAAAATAAAATAAAGTTTCGAACCATAATCATTTATATGTGGATAGAGAAATCCAGACAGATATAATATACAGTAAAAAATATATAAACCTACCTAACAATACCTAAGTATATATTTTTTCACAGTATTTTTTTTTTTTATTTTTATTTTTTCGTTCTGGTTTTATTTCAAACTTTCGGTACATCTGTACCTACCTACACTTTGTTATATTTCTCATTTGTATTATTTTACTTTTAAAATAATATAAAAATATATATATCAGCTTCACGCTGTATCCCGCACACTGCAGGGTAGGCAGAGACAACCTACGAGTAGTGTTAAGACACTTCGTTCCCCACTTTCTGCCGATTTCTGGAGGTGTTGATTGGTAGAACTCAACACCGCGCTTGACCTCGACACCAGAGCAAAGAAATGAAAATATAAATTTAAGTAAATATTTCATCTCCTCGAGTGGGGATCGAACCGACAACCAGTCGGTTTTACAGTCACACTTTGTGCCCTTGCGCCACGACTGGCCTCCTATCTAAAACTACCTACTTAAAAATAAAATTCTTTAAAGTATCTACATGTCTAAGGCCACTGGTCTAAGTAGATGCATCGATCTGTTCATTTCGTTCTGTTTACACAGTGTTGATAGACGCGCCTGCAGTAAAGTAGCTCTTCTGTGTAATTCCAGATGGGTTGACCACATTTTAGCTTATTTTCAGGAAAATCTTGTATAATAAGTATAGAAACTAATCAAAAACTTTGTGCCCCAACGCCAGTCGCGGCGCAGGGGCACAAAGTGTCTGTAAAATGACTGGTTGTGGGTTCGATCCCCTCTCGAGTAGATGAAATATTTATTTACATTTATATTTTCATTAATTCGCTCTGGTGTCGAGGGGAAAGCGCGGCGTTGAGTTCCGCTACTCAACACGCAATGCCTCCAGAAATTGGCGGCGGAAAGCGGGGAACGGAGTGTCTTAAAACTAGGTTCCCTCTGCCTACCGTGCTGTGTGCAAAAAAACGTGTATAGCAACTATTTGTAGCTCCGTCCTTCATTTCCCGCCGTTCCCGTTATGGGATGTTGGGTGGCGGTCTCCAATGCCGCAACGCTAATCGTCATCACTAGACACACCTGACCGTTGCAGCCTTCGAAAGAGCTGGCAGGGGTAACTGTGGGCTAACCTCCCACCGTGGACCCCCGGAGAGCCTGAAGGATTAGCCGGTTAGTAAAGGAACTACTGTAGCGCTTGGGGTTCCGTTCTCAATGGTTACCCCGCTATGACTACGGGATACAGCGTGAAGCTATAAAAAAAGAATAGGAACGGAATGGTGATTATGGATTCATATTGCATTTGTTAAAGTACCTACTTATTTACAAAGTGCGGGTTTCAGTTCTGCTAATTAAAACGTAATGCCTTCAGAATTCGATTTTCAATCCAATACAAAATATTCTTTATTCAAATAAACTCTTATAAGCACTTTTGAATCGTCGAATGAACATATTACAAAAAGCTACCACCGCACTATGGATAATGGTAGAACAACGGCAGATCAAAATTCATTTTTACTAAAGTCGTCCCTGACGTACTTTTTATTTTTTTTTAAATAGTATAATAGTGGACCTTTAATGTAAGGAATTATTTTTTCGTGAAATACATTTAGAATATATTTTTTTTTATTGTGACAAATTGTAATACGTAAGAATGTCTTTTTCAGGTTGTTCGCATCGATATTTTAAACTTAAATTTCTTAAAAAAAATGTCCAAATAGGTATAAAGTGTTATATATTTTTAAAAAGCCTATAGTATGTAGATTTTAAAACAG
>JAATLQ010033780.1:0-32563 GCA_013421005.1 Heliconius erato x Heliconius himera | reverse complement strand
ACGTCTACCGACGCGTTACATTTGATGTTGTTTTATAGTCCAGATATGCATAAAAAACATTTATAAAAATCAGCTGCGGAAACGTGCGGTTTTAGAAGTTATCACGAAAACTACGATACAAGTCAGGGAACAAGAAAACTCTATCTATTGAAATTTCTAATGTTGTACTATTTAATGAATTAGATTACGATAAATTTCAACGAAATTATTGTTATTTATTAATAAAAGAACGTTTTATCTTCATTTTGCACACATTTTGCGGTATAACTAATTAATAAAATGCACAATACTCTCATTTATGAAATTATATAAATAGATTGAATTAATTTAATGAAACTCGTATAAATTAGTAATAAAATTACTAACAGACGTTTGATTGTTAAGTAACTTCACTAAATTTCAAAGTGGCTAATACTTTCAAGTGTTCGAAGCTTGAATTATACCCATACATCGAAGGAGGAAAAAAACTTGAAGCAATCAATATTAGCTATTAATATTTCTTAAAGAAAAGTATCATGTTTCTGTAGACAACATATGTTTTATTATCAGCGACATTCAAAGGAATCTTATTCGTTCCTTTAATAAATAATGGACAAAAGCCTCCCGGTAAAAAGATTCATTTTTTTAAAAAAACAACGAAAATTGTTTTGATTCTGAATATTTGTTAACTTTACCAATCATGAAGAAGTAGCACCTTAGAACTCACTATCGACTTCTTCTGGAAAACGCGGAAGACCTTGTGTCCCTATGTGGACTCATCAGAATCAACGAAAAGGTGAAAATACCGCGCTATTTAGTAATATGGCTTTGAACACACACATTTGCAATGCCAACGTTCAGGGCTTACGTTCCATAGGAGAATTAGAAGCAAAACTCGTAGAAAAACTAAGGCTTGCTGACCGAGGTACAATGTCTGTATATTTGAATCTCATAGAAAACGCAAGCCAGAGAAAAATGCTATCGGATCAAGAGGAATTGAGTGTTTTCATTGATGTGGACTTAACAAAAGCTCAATACATGTATTAAAGGAATCTAACAAACGAATGAGATCCTAAGAAGGCACAAGGTGCACAAGAATCCCGTAATAAGGAGTATCAAAAATTTCGCCTACATCATGCCAGAAAGTGCTCTCAATCAGCTACAAATGAGGATGTATTTCATACTCTTCTCTACACATCAGATCCATACATTTCCAGTCATAGAAAGACATACGAGTATAGCAAAAGTGTGAAGGCACTTGATGAAGATACCCTAGACCTTTTAAAATTGAATGAACTTATTATGGATCCCGAAGTTCACCAAGTATAATTAAATATAATATACTCATTATGTAATATACATTCATTTCTAATATTATTCTACTTGTAAATCAATTTTTGTAAATTTTATATTTTATTAAATAAGTATGTGTAATCATAACTATTAATTTCTTACTCAAATAGATAACAGCTTAAGAAACATTGTTTATTAATAAACTAATTTAATAATACATTTTTATTATTACTATAAGTAGTGTGGACTAAGGAAATTAAATAATCTTTTTTTAATTATTTTTTTAATATATTTATACTCCAATAAAAGTATAATATCTAAACTTTATCTTAAGCGCAATTTTATACTTTATGCTTATGCAAAAATTCAATTGTTTATCTTAACAAATAAAAAAGTTATCGATTTTTGATCTGATACGGACCTCGATTGCCCATAGTGCACCGGTTCGGAAGGCAGTTCTGCTGAGAAGAGCCGGCAAGAAACTCAACAGTTGCTCTTTTCAAAGTCAATGGTATAATTCATAATTTTATTACATTAACTGGCAGCTATCCTGCATCACATTCAATAGACATTAATTCCATAAATGTTTGTCCTTTAAATATTCTTAAACAGTGTAATAAGCTTTACTTGTTAGTATTTTTTTAAAGCTACTTTAAATTGTGGTAGTGGCAAGGTGGCAGGTAGAAAGTGAGGAACGGAAATGTTTTAATAATAACACAGTGTCTTTACACTAGGCTCCCAGATTTCCTCTGCCTATCCTGCTGTGTGCAGAATAGAACGTGAAGTTAAAAAGAATCCTGCAGGATAGAACGTGAAAAGTTAAAAAAAGATGTCATTTTTCATTACCGTAAATCGTAGTGACAGACTGTACTTTTACGTGTATCGATCAATGGACCGACGCATTCTTTGGACCACCTAAATATGTCGAAGATTAAGCAGGTTAGATCAGCTTCACGCTGTATCCCGCACACTGCAGGGTAAGCAGAGGGAACCCAGTGTTAAGACACTCCGTTCCCCACTTTCTGCCGAATTCTGGAGGCATTGCGTGTTGAGTGGCAGAACTCAACGCCGCGCTTAACCTCGACACCAGAGCGAAGAAATAGAAATATAAATTTAATTTCATCTCCTCGAGTGGGGATCGAACCCACAACCAGTCGGTTTTACAGTCACACCTCGTGCCGCTGCGCCACGACTGGCCGCAGGTTAGATCTTTCTTCTAATTCTTTCCAGAACGACGCCAGGAAGTAGAAAAAAATCTTATTATGAATGGAACGTAGGTAGACTAAGTCTCTATAATATTATAGATGACCTGAAAAATGGCCGCGCCAGAACCCTGACGGATTGTAAAAACATTCTAAGTGTCTATTCTTGTCGAAAATGGGTACTCACGACCAGCATCTGTGGGTACTGCTGCAGATGGTTTTTCAAACTGGTATCTGCACGTTAAACAAATACGTGCTCTCTGACTATGAATGTATCAATACTCTCATTTGGTTTTTCATCAGTTATAGCTATATTGAACCTCAGTTTGAGACTTCTTTGTCTCAACTAATATTATGTAAAGAAAAACAAAAGTTACATTAAGCTTATGTTCTTTTTTATTTATATTAGTATATAAATTTAAATATTAGCGGGACTCGACGCCGCGCCTCCTAGAAACCGACCAGTCGCTCTGACCTCTGAGCCATACGTTCTCATCATTCTACGTCGAAACTTTTATACGCTTGTTACAACTTATTTATGTTGTTAGCGTCTCTGTAGGGAGAATTTTTACACATTTCTAGTATCGTGTATTTTACTAAATAATGTAAAAACTATAGTTAATAGGTATTAAGTTGTCCTATTAAATAGAGTGATAAATGGATGAGCGTAAAGCGATACTTATCAAATTTCAAGTAAGAATCGAGATGAAAATCTTAATTCAAAACGATCCAGTGTTAAGACACTCTGTTCCCCATTCTCCGCCGAATTTTGAAAGCATTGTCGTTTGAGTGGCGGAACTCAAAGCCACGCTTTGCCTTGACACCAGAGCGAAGAAAAGAAAGTATACATTTTAATAAATATTTAATTTCTTCTATGGGAATCGAACCCATAACTAGTCGCGCTTACAGTTACTTGTTTTTCAAGTATGGCCCCAAACATATTTTTCCATTTATTTTATTAGGTGTAGTGTAACGTTGTATAATTAAACTGTTTTTACACACCCGTCTTCTTATAAAATAAAAAATTAAAACTAAAACTGTGGTTAACTTATGATAACTTATATTAGTAGGTACAGGTAAGCGTTTGAAAAATAAACATATTTTGTATATTTTGGAAGAGCAATGTGGTCGAGTTTACGGTTTTTGTTAACGTCTAGAGCAGTGGTTCCCAACCGGTGGTCCGCGGACCACCAGTGGTCCGCAGAAGCCTAAAAGTGGTCCGCGAACAATTTTAATTTTATGACTGGGGATGGTGAGGCGAAGGTTCTGTTTAATTATCATAGTTAGTTTTTAATATACCTACATGCATAGTGGTCCCTGCTACCAAGAATGATATAAAAGTGGTCCTTGATCAAGAAAAGGTTGGGAACCCCTGGTCTAGAGTAATATATATGTATTTAGTATTTACTTCCATTAAAATATTGCTTTTCATAAGAACAATAAATAACAAATGTTTATAAGAAACTATAAAATATTAAAAATGAAAATTCTATTGTAAGTTAAAACACAATTTATTGATATTGGAATTTTTTTATTCTTTAACTCTCTAAAACTCCATAACTGAAATAGCCCAAAAATATGTAACGGACAAACTAAACATAATATCGAGATTCATTCAATTTTTTTTTATTATTTAAACAAAAATGATTTTTTTATTCTTTAAATTTCTAAAACTCACATAATACAAACATAATTTAACCACAAAAAATTAAAAAAAAATCCATTTATTCAAAATTTATGCCAACATCAAACCAAACAATAAACATAAACCAAATAAGAAAACGAGCACAAAACCTAATCACTGAACCCAGTTAATATACACGCTTCCAAATAAATAACTCGAACACTCTACTGGGCGGTGGGCGGGCGTTGGGCGGCGCTCACCCGCGCAGCGCCGACGACAGAAACGATCGCCTCGCGGCTGCGCGCGCGCGTCTTAAAACCATACTAATTTATAATATTTATAATAACTTATTGAAAAAAATATCATCTGCTAAGGACATGCTATGGAAGGCCAGGAGTGGCGTGACGAGTGGCACCAACCCCGACAAATGGACGGTCAGTGACGCTATTATTAAGGTGTTAAGTGCTAAAAGTGTTCTTTTGATATATTATAACGTGATATAATTTGGCACCAATTAGAATTAATTCTCTGATAATGGATTTATGTAAGCTATTAATTTGTTAACAGTACCGTGTTTCGATTTGACTAAAGATGTGGAGATGTTAGTTGTTTAGTACTTATTTATACGGTATTTACAGTCTATTGTAAAGTTTAATTTCGATTAAGTTTAATATTTTTAAACTGTTTCGATAGTGTTAGGATCTGAAATCTATGAAATATTCAAAACACTATATCACTATATTAAACTCTATGTTGATAATTTCATGTGTTATTTACTATATATTTATATTTTACAACATTAGAAATATTAGGTACCTACCTACAGTCTTTTAGTCTTATGTCGTAAAATGTCGCTATATTTTTATTAATTTCCTTACAAATTTAAAGAGCTGAGTTTTTGTTTCAGTAAATACTTTTTTTATATTTGCTAAAAATATTTAGTATTAATACATAGGTATCGTTGTTATACAATATGAAAAGTCAGTCACTCTATGAAACTTATACTTATACTCTTAACAAACAAGCAACATAAAAAAAATACAAATATCTTAAGTAAAATATAAATAAAAAAAATGTCCTCGTTTATAGGTGTTAATTTTTTTATATTAATTCATAGATGTGCTTATATTTAATAAGAAAGGGAGAATCGGGTAAAAACACATAAGCAAAATATTTAATATTATAATAACGGAATGCATTAAGAATATTTAAAGATATAAGAGGGTTTATACTTCTCGCTCATATTAAGCAGCTGCTTCTTTTGGCGATATCTTCTTCTTTATACTTTGCCTAATTTTTCATCTCATCTCCGATGACAATATTAATATATCAATAATTCAATAAATATTGTATTAACATAGAGTTTTCAAAACCTGTGTTTGAAAAGTGACTAGCGTAAGAAAATCGATTATAATTTTTTGTGTCTGCTTCGTAGTTAGGTAATTACTGCGGTGATCTAATATCTCGAACGTCTCATTAGTCGATTTAACTACATGTACGGGATTCCCTAAAATTGACAGTGGCCGGGGCCACCGACCGTCCGGGACTACCCGACTCTCTACATATAAATGAATGAATTAATTAAATAAATAAAATAAATCAGCTTCACGCTGTATCCCGCACACAGCAGGGTAGTTCCCCACTTTCCGCCGAGTCCTGGAGGCATTGCGTGTTGAGTTGCGGAACTCAACGTCGCTTTGCCTCGACAAATCGACAAATTAATTTATTAGATAAAAATATATTATAATGATTTTAACTTTGATATTTATAACTTTAAACATAGTGACAGTATTAGGTAAAAAGGGTAGGTAAATTTATCTATTATCCCGCTATCATGATTTCTTTTTGTGAATATATATTGATTGTAATTTGTCTTGTGGACTAATAAACAGAAAAAAAAGGTACAAAATTTAAACATTGCCCTGAGTACGTATATGAATCGCGAAATTTTCATTTTAAAATTTTTATTACATTTAAGCATAGCAACTGCTATATATTTTTTTATTTTTTTGTACTAAATTAATAAAATTCTACCTTTACATAGTAACTAACATACTTTTTTTTGGATATAGAGTTCCATCATGAACAGATTGTTCTGACACTAAATATTTTTGCCTACATACATAAAACACTTGATCTCTACAAGAACAAAAAACAAGATAACCTCTGAATGCGGAACTCTTAATAATTCCTATCATATTCTGCGGCGTGCGCTAACTGCGGCGCATCGCGTACATTCTGCATTCATCTATCTTTCAGCGGGACTGCGCAAGCGCAGCCGCCCGCCGATTGACACGAATGCCATACGTTTTACATGAAATAATGTAAAAAACAATGTTAATAATTTTTAAACATTTTTTAAAGTGTTACTCCACACTTAGGAAAGAAAAACACTTATTTAGAAAACGTATAAAAATTTTAACGCAATCCGCCACTGGTCGGTTTCCAGGAGGCGCGGGTTCGAGTCCCGCTGCGTTCAAATTTTTATACGTTTTCTAAATAAGTAATGTTAATAATATTTTGGGGACACAAAAAATGTGTTGAGACGTTATTTTTTTAGTAATATTTGCCAAGAAATGATATTTTTTATGAATTTAAATAAGTAAACATGTTTATTTTAAATATAATTACCTAGTGGCTAATGACTTTCTTTTATGTTATAGACAAAAATAATATGCCTAGAAAATATATATATTTTTCGCACAGAAATCTTTCTGTTATTGTTTTTATATTTGGAAGGTATTTATGTATACCGTGGGATTTATTTTTAAATGTAAAAATTATACTCACTCCATTCTTAGCTATTTATTAGCTTTATTATGTATAGCAATTAGTTATATATAGCTATGCTATATAAAAAAATATCAAATATATAAAAAAATAACTTTATTTCCAAAAATAGTTAATCTTAACACAAAATTTTAGTAGCAATCCAATATTATATTACCTATGAATCAGTATATAGTTAGTTTGGATCGGCAGTTTAACGGATCGCGGTGCGTGTTCATTCATCTATCTATCAACGGACGTGCGCGAGCGCAGCCGCGCGACGATTGATACGCGTTGAGCAAATATCAAGCTTAGAGTTCCTTTATAGATTGCAGCCAAGGTTCCATTTACTGTTAAAGATATTGTTAAAGATTTACTATTGAATTTTTTGTTTTTTGTAATTAAAAAAAAATATATCAAATCAGCGTCACGCTGTATCCCGCACACAGTAGGGTAGGCAGAGGGAACCTAGTGTTAAGACACTTCGTGTAATTAAAATGATCTATAATATTTTTTCCTTTGAGGACACTTGTGGCGATAGGCGTAAGTATGTGACTGTACACGCGACTGGTTGTGAATTCGACCCCCCACTCGGAGTAATTAAATATTTATTTAAATTTATATTTTCATTTCTTCGCTCAGGTGTTGAGGTAAAACATAGCGTTGAGTTCCGTCTCTCGACACGCAATGCCTTCAGAATTCGTCAGAAATGAGAAACGTAGTGTCTTAACACTAGGTTCCACCTGACTGAGGTAGTCAGATGGAATTGTGTGCAGGATACAGCGTGAAGCTGACTTTTTTTTCTTTAATTGAATAATTCGAATGCTGTTAGTTTATTATTATAATTCTGTTAGTAGTAAATTCGGTATATCTATTCTTTTTTAATAAATATTTAGCACATGTGATTTTTTTTATGTAAATATTGTACTGTGTGTTCTGTATAAATATCTTTTTTGGTCTAATTTTCTAGTAAGAAAGATACGATTTATATTTGTCCATCTTCTGCATCTAAAAAGATAGATAAAGAGTGTCTCTGTTCACCACGTTCCGCCCATTTTATGGAGTGTTGAGTGACGGGCGATTGACGAAACGATCTAGGCTAACGTATCTAATATAAATTAATAAATAATAATATCAAAGAAAACAATGTAACGCTTAAGCTTGAGATTTTTTTTATAGTTTCACGCTGTATCCCGCATATAGCTTGGTAAGCAGAGGGAACCGAGTGTTAAGACACTCCAATCCACATCTGCCGCTTTAAGTCTGGTTACTAATAGTAAGAATCGAACCTATAACCGAGTTTACAGTCACACGCTTTTCCACTGTTCCACGAAGACGTCTTAAGAAGATTAATTAATTAAACAGATAACAAATGAAAGGCTAAAGAGCTGACATGCCATCATTAAATGATTGAAACAAAATATGTCACTCAAATCGGTCGTCCTCAGTTCGTGAGTTATAAATCTTGCCATACATACATAACATGTCAATGCAGATTAATGGGCACTGGGGTGGGCGGCATTTTTTCTGGTAATTAGGTGGCGCGACCCGTCCGACGGGAACCAACAAATTTTGAGAAGGAAACTTTTTTTTTAATGTAAATATGTGAATATTTATTAAAATGAATTTAAATAATTTTGATTTCTCCTTTGTGTGAATCGTGGGATGTTGCAGCGTTTAGTTACGGTCAGTTCGCTGTAGCTTTAGGCGATTGTGGCTAACAATTTTTCTTATGGATTCTCTGTTTATGTATTTTTTTTATTTCTCTTTTAAAAAGAGAGAAAAGTGGTAAACTATATCTTTAGGGATGTTGCGGTGTTTAGTTACGGTCAGCTCGCAATATCTTTAGGTGAATGTAGTTAGCAATTTTTCTTATAGGTTTTATGTTTATAGTTTTTATGTGTCTTTGAAGAAGAGAGAAAAATGTCACACTATTTAGATGGTAAATTTTTAATATGTGAATAGAAAGTTTATATAACAAAAGGAGTTCTTTATACATACTGAGTGAATTTTTGGGCATACCTATATTTTTTTTTTATTTTATTCATATAAGTAATATGATAAATTTCTTTTCATCCGAGACGTTTTAAAATTTATATCTAAGATTTAATTAATAATAAGCTAAAATCTTTTAAAATATGATGTATTTTGACCACCAACCACCCACAGTATGAGCGTGACTAAGCAAATTCCTGAATACGGAAACGTATCCATTTACTAATGACATTTTAATATTTTTAAGCTGATATCCACATCTATACTTATAATAAAATCTAAGAAGATATATAAGAAAAAGTGTTAATGATGAGGCCAGTCGTGGCGCAGCGGCACGAAGTGTTACTGTAAAATCGACTGGTTGTGGGTTCGATCCCCATTCGAGGAGATGAAATATTTACTTAAATTTGCTTCGCTCTAGTGTCGAGGCTAAGCGCGGCGTTGAGTTCTGCCACAACACGCAATGCCTCCAGAATTTGGCAGAAAGTGGGGAACGGACTGTCTTAACACTAGGTTCCCAAAGCCAATGATTTCAAAAAAAAATGTCTGTTATTTAACTGATTAAATTGCCGTTTCCACTATGGTATTTAGGAAATCTTTCCTTAACATTTAGTTTTCTTTTATTTCAATGGATTATGAAATAAAAAAGTTATTAGGTACCATTTTAAAGAATGTTGTTCGATAATATTGTTATAAATAACTGTTTTATTAAATTGGCTGTAACTTTACTTTTCAATATAGGTATAGATATTGTTTCTAAAATGTTTTTATTATTAGAAAATTAAAGTAATGGGGATTCGAAAATTATTAATTATATGCGGGATACAGCGTGAAGCAAAAATACAACACAACACGGTAGGCAGAGGGAACCTAGTGTTAAGATACTCCGTTCCCCACTTTAAATATTAAATTTAGGTACATTATTGTATTTTTATTTATAAAAAGCACTTACTTTTTTTTATTCATAACCAAGCTTACCTACGTCCTTGTCAGATTTTATTCAACAAAGCATAATATTATTCTTTTTTTTCTACTTATCCTGCTATAATCAAACATAATTTGTTTAAAAAAAATTGCTAAAACATTAAAAAAAAACTTATAAAATCTTTACAACAACATGAATATTTACTTTGTTTTCGCCAATTTTAGAATTTTATCTCGTGTCGTGTAGAACTCGTTTAACTCAAGTTAGTCCCATGGCCTATAAGTGGCCATAAATCTCACCGTAGCGCTATTAGAAGGGTTTGTTTCACATACGTCGTGTACACATGTGACTAATAATACCATGGAAATGTGCACAGATAGTAAAACGCTATTTTTATGCATAGATTATTATGTCATGATTTTTTTTTTTAATATTTTTTTTTCACGCTTCACGCTGTATCCTGCAGATAGCAGGGTAGACAGGGGGATCTTGGGAAACTAGTGTTAAGACACTCCTTTTTCTAATTTCCACAGAATTTTTGAGGCGTTGCGAGTTTTGTAATTGAACTCAATGCCACAGATAAATAATTATGATTTTAATTTTACAATATTATATTTTATATCTGTTATATTTTAAGAACGTTAGACATTTCATTCGTACGGAAAATATAAAGAATATTTTTTAAACATTTTTAAAGTGTTATTCCACACTTAGGAAAGAAAACGCATGGCTTAGTGGTCAGAGCACCTGGTCGGTTTCCAGGAGGCGCGGGTTCGAGTCCCGCTGCGTTTAAATTTTTATACGTTTTCTAAATAAGTGTAATATAAAGAATTTAGCGTAATAATATTACATTATTTTATCTTTGTTTGATTTATTTATTTACTTTTTCTTTAATTTTAAGTTGCCAGAACTTTCTTTCTTTCTGTGACGTAAATTATAGAGATAAATATTATATTTAATAAATTATATCTAATCTGTTTGTAGCAAAAACTTTTTTTGACAAATTAGACCAGCTGTTGTTGAGGTTGATAAAAAAAATGACACGTTGCAGACTCACTCAACGTTTGCGTTTAGCTTATCAGCAATTGACGTCTCTGTAAAATAATTTACAACTTTTTAAATATTTTTGTACAAAATAACATAAAAGGTAAATTATAGTAGATGTTGACGCCGTAGTGGCGCAGGGGCACAAGCGTGCGAGCTGAACACGACGTTAGTTTATTCGAGTCCCATTTGGGGGAATGAAATATTAATGTTTTCATTTTTTAATAAGACAAAGCGTGGCGTTAACTTCCGCCACTTAACACGATTGCCTCGGGAAATCGGCTGAATGAGGGGATTGGAAGTGCCTAATTGGGAACGGAGTGTCCTAACACTTAGTTTACTTTGGTTTTCCTCTGTCTCACTCGTTCCCTCTGCCTACCCTGCTTGGTGCGGAGTTCAGCGTTATGCAATAATAAGATTGCAAGAGAAAGAGAGAGTTAGTTACATAATGATTATATTTATTTTAATAGTTCAAATTAATACTGATCTATTATTAAATTTTTTGTTGTTTAATAATCTTACCTATAAATAAAGGATTTCGAACCATTCAGTTAACTGACCGTTTTAGAAACATTTGGCGATATATATTCTAACTAGTGATTCGCTCGCGGCTTCGTCCGCTTAAACTACTGAATTATTTATTTAATACACCGAATTACGTTCCAGTTTTAATATATTATAACGTATGTTTGCAGCGCACTTAAGATTTCTAATGTGAAAATTATTAAAATCTTAGGTTGCATTTTTGTAGTTCCCATAAGGATATTCAATAGTTTATAAAGAAAAAACAACTTATCTATAAATACTTATTTAGAAAACGTATAAACATTTGAACGCAGCGGGACTCGAACCCGCGCCTCCTGGAAATCGACCAGGCGCTCTGACCACTGAACCATGCGTTCCGCTGCATTCAAATTTTTATACGTTTTCTAAATAAGTATTTTTCTTTCCGAAGTGTAGAATAACACTTTAAAAATGTTTAAAAAAAACTTACCTATACTCACAATAAAATCGACCATACATTAAAAACCTAATTATGAGGATATATTAATTAAATAAATACAAAAAAATTTAAGCGGTTCCAAAAATTTCATAAACAAACCTTTTAACTATTCAAGAAGGCCATTTTTACTGTACTTATAACAGTTTATATAATTAATTGTATTTAGTACTTGACCACCTAAGTCATTTCAATGAAGGCTGAACGTTGACACGCCCTTTCATATTCTCACGCTTTACTAAGCAAGCTATATAAGTATTTGAGGCGAAACAAAATTAAAAAAAAATAAATCTGACATTACTAACGCTCGAAAATGAAAACAAACAATGGTATCATAAATTATTATATAAATTTGTGTAGTGTAACCATTTTTCTTGATGACTTATTGTATTATTTTAAACCACACTGCAATATAGTACTTTTACAAACAGAACTTAGTGACAAAACACTACGTCAATTTTAATGTAGTGATTTAAAGATATTATTTTTTGGTTCACACTCTATCGCTCTGTATGAATGGTGGCCAGATTAAACCTAGTGTTAAGACACTCCGTTCGCGAACGTGTACGGTGGTTCTAAAACGTAAATTCACTGCCGTGTTTTGTCTTGTTAGCAGAGCGAGGAAATGAAATAATTAATTCCCACGAGTAGGATTTGAACCCACAACCATTACGTTTACAGTCAGATTTATATTAAATATACTAATATATTATAATAAATATTTATAACAGATTTCTTTGAAATTTCATGAATCATCACTACTATAAAACGCTTATTAGTGAAACTAAAAAAATTCTTATGTAGGCTTAAAATTATTTTAAATATCTATTAAAAACAAACGTAAACACTACAAAACCATTCAATTCAGCTTTGTTCTTCTATTACAAAGTAAGAAAACCATAAAGAATATTCTATTTATTATTGTTTTAAAACAATAATTTAATAAGAAGCTTTACGTGTATTGGAATAGTAATGGAGGATATAATTTGTCTATAACGATTTCAATGAAAAACTCATATCATATTATGTTTATTTAAAAAATCGCTAGCAATATGGCTTCTTTGTACTTGTTAGTTAAATGTTTTGAATGGTTTCTTATTTATGTTTTGTTAAAATCAAATCAGCTTCACGCTGTATCCCGCACACAGCAATTCTGGAGGCATTGCGTGTTGAGTGGCAGAACTCAACGCCGCTCTTAACCCCGACACCAGAACGAAGAAATGAAAATATAAATTTTAGTAAATGTTTTGTTATTTTTATTAATAAAATAGGAAGCTTTTTATTTTTTTTGAACATTTAGATATGAATAAAAATATATACTATATTTATAATATTTTACATTGTGTATTTTATTATATAAATAAAAATATCTATATAAAATTCTTCCGGTACTGAGTGAATGACAGACAACGCACGGACGAATCTAGTTAATTGAAAACTGGCTTGTAGGTAGATTAGGGATTGTAGGGAATACTATGAGTTTTTTTTACGTTCTCTCTGTATCCCGCAATAGCAGGGTAGGCAGATGGAACCAAGGAACCTAGTGGTAAGACACTCAATTCCTTTTAAGACACTTCCGTTACCCACTTTCTGCAGAATTCTGGGGGCATTATGTGTCGAGTGGCGGAATTCAACGCCACGCTTTGTCTCATTACCAGAACGACAAAATGAAACGAACCCAGAAACTTCGCCATTACACGCTTGTGCCACTGCACACGACAATTAAATTTATATTATAAATTATTTAGACAAATTCTGCCTGTAATCTCAGCACGGTTTTTTTACTGACTGACTAACGTCTTTGAAAATATTTAATAAAAATAAATAAATCAGCTTCCCTCCGTATCCCACATATCGCAAGGTAGGCGGAACTCAACGCCGTGATTTTGCCTTAGTGCCAGAACGAAGAAATAAAAATAATAATTCATTTCTTGAGTAGAAATTGAACTCACAACCGTCGCGTTACAGTCACACCCTTGTGCTCCTGCACCACGACTGCCTCTGAAAATATTAAAATCCATATTGAATATTTATCCTGAATTTGGTAAACATTGTGTGATCCCACATGAAGCGTAACACGTCTTCGATACTCGACGATATAGCTAAACAAAATAAACGTATAGACATAACGGTCGTATGTTTATTATTACAATATTTAATTCTGAACGTCCGCAGAGTGGCGGCCGTTATCTTTGAAGGTGTTTAAAGTTTGTTTCGTAGTTATTTTCTATTGATTGTTCCCTTATGTGGTTAGTTATATTTGTACTTATTTTACAATAGGAAAAACTATGGGAATAAGATTTTTTGTATTATTTTAGATTAAGATTTGAAAACTTACAGTCAATTTGGCTGAAATATCAAATGGTAGTAAAGCCGCTAGTTCAAGTGTGGTATCTAGATGAAAGAGCTCTGGCTAAGCTTAGCTTGAATTTCAGAAAAAAATCGAGTTGTCAATTTCTGTACGGAACCCGTGGTGGATGAGCGCGACTCACGCTTGTTAATATTTTTAATGTGTTATTCGACACTTAGGAAGGAAAAATATATCTCAGAAAACATATAAAAGTTTTGAACGTAGTTGGATTTGAACACGCGCCTCTTTGAAACCATCCAAGAGGCGTGCATCCATCCATACAACAAAGCTATACGTTCTCATCGGGCTACGTCGGAATTTTTAAGTAGTTGTAGACATCCCTACCCTCAATCTTAATACTTTAAAAAAATCCATTCTTTCCATTGCACAAGTCCTTTTAAAACTTTATTTATTCGAAAAATATACCTTATTTGTACTTTTATAAGTAAAAATTAAATTAATATATTAAGGAAAATAGGAAAATTTAATTTATATCAGGTTTAAATTATATATTTTTCAGATAATTGGCATTTCATTATTTTCATGAAATGAATTTTAATAAAATTAAAAAGTATTTGTTTTACTTAATATATTATTTCATTTTGTGAGTACATTGAAATTCAATCTAAAATCTGATTTTGGTGTTTAATTTTTCGCTTCTAAAAAAAAGTTTTTAATGTTTTTTTACTATAAACTACTTATAATTTTTCACTTTTTGGTTTTTTTCTTTTATATGTATTGTAAGTTATCACTTTATGCAAAATTTCATAGCTCTACGTCTACGGGAAATATTCTATAGGAAACCTACAGATAAACCTATAGATAAACACGATTACGCGACGAAATTTATACAAAATGGAACAAAAACGATGCTTGTGATGATTTTTTGATTGCGTTGACTTAGAAGCTTGTTTTTTTTATACTCCAAGGGACCGTAAACCTAATTATTTGATAATATGTGAAATACGTCGACGCAATCTCCAGATACCGCAGTTTTACCATAGTTTGGTGAGGCGGAACTCAACACCGCGCTTTGATTAAATGTATAATTTGAATGATTTATATTTCCCCATAGTCATATAAAGAAATTATCTTCTAATAATTATGAAAATCTATATAATCGATAGTGGCACAACATTCAAAGAATGAAAGCACCAATTTGTAAGACGTCCCGTCGCGTCTGTTTGATTTACGCCCAACGCGGGTCGACACTTCCCGCCCCGCGTCATAACTTTACGACTACTTTAGGTATATGCTTAGTATAGAATACTTACTTAAATTTTTATTTTAACTTCCCTCTGTGTCCCGCACATAGGAAGGATTCCGGAAATGTAGTGTTAAGGCACTCCATTCCCATTAATATACTTCCCCATTTTATTATAAACTTATATTATATCATATTTAATATATCTATGTTATAATGTTTTGCTTTTTAAAAAAAGTAGATTTTTTTTATTAGGGAAAATATAATTATAAAAACGTTTCTTATATGATGTATGTAAAATAAGGTCATGGCAATACTTAAATATAAATAGTTTTTTTTTTTCAATCAATCGGAGATTAGATTCAGTTATTTTAGCTTTCAAAATGAAGTATTTGTAACAAGGTAATTTTTTTTCCATGTATTTTTTAGTTAATTTAAATTTAATTTCATTTAACTAAAAACAAAATAATAGTATTTAATTTCAATTTAGTTAACTTAATTTAAAATGAAAGTTTAAAAGGTTTGAAGAATATAAAAACAAATTTAATCAAAACAAAATATATAATTTAAGCAAAATACCTATATTTAAAATATAAGCCATATTTCCAAATTCTTAAAAAAAATTAAAACAAATAAATAACCAAAGTAAAACTTTCAAAGCCATTTCCATACTAACTGATCCTTTTAATTAAGTATTCCCAAAGAAGTAGAAGGACAATTTATTTGTTTGACATTCACTGGAATTCTTTCCAACAAATAAAAATATTAGAATTAATTGTCATATGTTTGCAATAAAATCTTGGTTCAGTTTTACAAATTATTCTTGTTTTGTCTCATTTACATCATAGGAAATAAAAACTAAATAATTTAATTTTTTCTTCACAGTATAATAACTAAATCAGCTTCACGCTGTATCCCGCACACAGCAGGGTAGGCAGAGGGAATGTAGTGTTAAGACACTCCGTTCCACGCTTTCTGCTGAATTCTGGAGGTATTGCGTGTTGAGTGGCAGAACTCAACGCCGCTCACAGTATAATGAGCACCTTAAATGTATAATCAGTGTTGCAATAGAATTAATTAAAATTATTTTGGAGTTGTAAATATTGTTTAGAAAAGAAATTAATATAACTTTTTTCTCTAATAAAAAAGAGCAAAGAAATATGTTATGTCTCTGCAGCCTAGAATAGAGGATACAGCTCATCCATGTATATTTACCTATCTGACAATGTATATTGTACATCTTTTTTTTAAGTATAGGTACTTACCGTACCTTTTAAGGAAAAAAAGTGATCTTGTAAGGGAGGAACCCCTTACAAGTTTGTTTTCCGTCTGTCGATCTGTCTGTTGTCTTGTCTGTTTATATAGCAAAAAAATCCTATTTCGACAATATAAAGGGAATCAAATTATATAATTAATAGGGTACTTCCGGTTAATCTAGAATTATGAAATTTGGCTGCTAGCATCTACAGGTAGTGCTAGTAGAGGTAAAAATCTAAAACTACACATTTGTGGTCAAATACTTAAAAATAAAAACCTTAAAAGGGGGGCAAAACTTGACATTAAAATCGCTAGTTCAAGTGAGGTATCAGATAAAAGGCTTTGGCTAAGATAAGCCTGAATTTCAGAAAAAGCTCGAGACTTTAAATTTTTATGTAGAACCCTCGGTGCACGCTTGTCCGTTTTTTTTAACTTAACGCTGCATAGAAGGAATGTCAGAGGGAACTTAGTATTATGACACTTCGCTCCCCATTTTCCATCCAATTTTCGAGACATTGCGTGTTGAATCACGGAACTCAACGCCACGCTTTGTACCAGGCGAGAGCCAGATATTAATTTACTCCCCGAGTAGACACTCGGGGAGTAAACTACCATCGTATGAAGTGTTTAAAATGTATGCAAATGTTAAACGATAACTTTCTGGGTAGAAAAAACGTTATGTACAATCGACACGGTCAAAATCTCCAAGGCCTCTCCTCTTAGTATTACAGCGCCTGACTGTAAACACGGCGGTTGTGGGTTCTATTATTACTCAGGCAAATGAATTATTTTAATTTCTTCACTCTGATAAGACGACAAAGCACGGCGTGTAGTATCACCGCTCACCGCGGAATATCTCAATAACGAGACGAAAAGTGGGGAACAGAGTGTCTTAACATTTAGATTCCCTCTACTTATCCTGTTACATGCGGGAAACTGTGTAAAAATAAAAAAAATATAATATCTATTTATATACAAAAACTTATCTAAAATAAATAGTAATTCCCAAAATAATACGTGCATAGGCAAAGGATCGGTGGCAGCTAACGAGGCTCGGCACACAAATCACCATTAGCTTTAGCGACGGACCGTGAGCGAAATCGTAGGAGACAGTTTTGTTTATATATATATATAGCTTCACACAGCAGGGTAGGCAGAGTGAACCTAGTGTTAAGCCACTCCGTTCCCCACTTTCTGCCCAATTCTGGTGACATTGCGTGTTGAGTGGCAGAACTTAACGCCGCGCTTAGCCTCGACACCAGAGCGAAGAAATGGAAATATAGATTTAAGTTAATATTTCCTCGAGTGGGGATCGAACCCACAACCAGTCGGTTTTTACAGTCACACTTGCCACGTGCCGCTGCGCCACGACTTGCCTCATACACAGTTTTGTTTAAGCTAACATATAAGAAAATTATATAATAGAAGATTAGTGAGGTTGTGAGTTCGATTCCAACTCGACCAAATATTTATTATATGCGTTTGATCGCTCTGCCAACGAGGCAAGGCACCGCGTTGAGTTCCGCCACTGAAAACGCGATGCCTCCAGAATTCGGCGGGCAGTGGAGAGCGGAGTGTCTTATCTTAACACTATTCTACGTCTGTCAACCCTGCTATCTACATGCGGGATACGGCGTGAAACTGAACAAAACACACTAGAACCAGGATCATTGGTATAACAGACAGATATAGCAAAAATCAATCAGCATACAGACTGTCCTTTGGCATTTTATCGTTAGCGCTATTTGTATATGTTAACACTATGACATTAGCTACTAATTTGATGAATGAACTGTAATTAGTTTGAAAATTAATGTGACAGAATTTTCGTCTGTCTGTCGTGTCTTGTTGTCATCAACTTGTATTAATAAATAAATAAATCAGCTTCACGATGTATCCCACACACAGCAGGGTAGGCAGAGGGAACCTAGTGTTAAGACACTTCGTTCCCCACTTTCCGCCGAATTATGGAGGTATTGCGTGTTGAGTAGCGGGACTCAACGCCGCACTTTTTCCTCGTCACCAGAGCGAAGGAATGGAAATAAATTTAAATAAATATCGAACCCACAACCGTCGTGTTACAACAATACTCTTGTGCCGGTGGGCCACGACGGCCTCACTTATATTATATATATATATATATATATATATATATATATATATATGATTAATATATAGACGGGTAAAAACGGAACTCTTATAGGATCACTTTGTTGTCCGTCTGTCAAGACCATTTATCTCGAGATTTTATGAAGGAATATCAATCCCTAAAAGAATAAAAAAAGATTCTAAGTTAACGTTATCAAACGATAAGAGCAGTTGTGAATCGATTTGGCTGCATTTTGTATATTTTTGTATAATTCGGCGCGTAATCAATATATATATATATAGGGTACTTACCGTGGACTTACATTTTTGAAATTTGGCACGAAGTAGGTAACCTTAAATATAAATAAAGAAAACAATCCGAAAAGTAAAAATATGTTGGTATTTCATAGATGAAAATCATTACAAATTTATAATGGTAGTTTATTTCTTAACTTTGTCAACTTTTATAAGATGTACTTCCCGTTGCCCCTAAAAACAAGGACCCCATTAAGGTCTTTACATTTACCATACCATAATTAAAATAAAAAAAAAATAGCTCCACGCTGTATCCCGCATACAGCAAAAACAGGATAGGCAGAGGGAACCTAGTGCTAAGACACTCCGTTCCCCACTACCATACCATAATTATACAATAAAAAATAAAAAAATACAATAATTTACCTTCAATTCCGCATGTTACAACTAAACCAATCGTTACCATGTGGTCAATTGTAATCCAGCTACAAGTAGCAAACGTCGTTGAAAATAGCCCGAAGTTGGCATGATCAGTCAATCAACAGTCAAAACATTGTATCTAAGTGACACAGACATCCACGTCCAGCGTTCCCAGAACGACACCACCGATCAGTAAGTAAGCGGAAATTTACGATCTAGCCACCATTAACCGTTGTTTTGTTGATAACTACTATTTGCATCTGGATTCCTAGAATTAGTTTGTAGGGTGAGGTGATATGCTAATTTATTATGCGATTTTCAGGTAAATAAATATACATAGTATTGGTTGTTATGTGTGTTTGTTTGCTTATTTAACTTATAGTGTGAAAATATTGTTAGAATATTTTTTAGTCAATCTATAGTTATTTCATGGCCAGTCGTGGCGCAGGGGCACAAAGTGTGACTGTAAAACCGACTGGTTGTGAGTTCGATCCCCATTTGAGGAGATGAAATATTTACTTAAATTTATATTTCCATTTCTTCGCTCTGGTGTCGAGGACAAGCGCGGCGTTGAGGTCTGCCACTCAACACGCAATGCCAGAGTTCGGTAGAAAATGGGGAACGGAGTGTCTTAACATTAGGTTCAATCCGCGTATCCTGCAGTGTGCGGGATACAGCGTGAAGCTGATTTATATTATTTATTTAATAGTTATTTCATAGGAATAATATTTTCTAAGTGATTCTAAATATACTTATGATATACATTTTTAACATATTTAAATTAAGCAAGTTACGCCCTGACAGATAGACAACACACAGACGAAACTATTATACTTACAAAATTGGGCATTTAGATGAGTTATGGTGCGTGGAGGAGAAATAACAAAAAGAAATTTCTCAAAATTCCAAAGGAAATCAATATAAACTTTATGGTGTAAAATGGAAAAATAAAAGTCTACGAAACCAAAATTGCTACAACTGATATTAAAGCTATCTACTTTACTGCGCCATTACTATTATGCTTTATTATATCTAACTGAAAGTAACTATTTACTATTGTTAAATCAAATTCTATACAGACAAATGGTTGTATTTGATGCTAGATAACGCCACCAATAATAACTGCATATTGCTAAAAAAATATTAAATAAAATCAGCTTCACGCTGTATCCCGCACACAGTAGGCGTGAAGCTGATTTTATTTAATATTTTTTTAGCAATATGCAGTTATTATTGGTGGCGTAGCCAGAGGGAACCTAGTGTTGAGACACTCCTTTCTCCACTTTCCACCAAGTTCTGGAGGCATTGCGTGTTGAGTGGCAGAACTCAACGCTGCGCTTTGCCTCGACACCAGAGCGAAGAAATGAAAAGATAAATTTAACTAAATATTTCACCTCCTCGAGTGGGGATCGAACCCACAACCAGTCGGTTTTACAATCACACTATATGCCGCTGAACCACGACTGGCCTCAAAAAAAATATTATTTTATATTATTTCTGCGTAACAAAAAACATTCCTAATTTTACATGTATTTTCTTATACAAATATATCTATAAATAGTACGCTATTCACTGGCATCCTTTGTGACGCGTCGATCGGCTTGTTAATGAGCAATGTTGGCTATCTCGACACGCCGTGATCAAAGAAGAATTCGCTAGTGTGTTAATTTGTTAGGCCCAACTTCGTTCTATTTGTAAACGTTTTAAGTGGTTGTGGATAGGAGGTTCCTGGAAGTTCCTTCTTCCATTATTTAAGTAGCGTTATATTTTATTTGATATAGATGCCAATGTAACGGAAAATAACTGATTTCTTAAGGATAACTTTAAGAAAATCAAATGTTTAAGTAGCGTTATATAGTAGTGTTATATTTTATTTGATATTGATTAAGGCCGGTCGTGGCGCAGCGGCACGAGGTGTGACTGTTAAACCGACTGGTTGTGGGTTCGATCCCGACTCGAGGAGATGAAATATTTACTTAAATTTATATTTCCATTTCTTCGCTCTGGTGTTGAGGTTAAGCGCGGCGTTGAGTTCTGCCTCTCAACACGCAATGCCTCCAGAATTCGGCGGAAAGTGGTGAACAGAGTGTCTTAACACTAGGTTCAGTCTGCCTACCCTGCTGTGTGCGGGATACAGCGTGAAGCTGATATAGATACCCGTTGTAACGGAAAATAACTGATTTCTTAAGGATAACTTTTAAGTGGTTATGGATAGGAGGTTCCTGGAAGCTCCTTCTTCCATTGTTTAAGTAGCGTTATATAGAAGTGGTATATTTTATTTCATATAGATGCCCGTTGTAACGGAAAATAACTGATTTCTTAAGGATAACTTAAAAAAAAAAAAACAGTGAATCTACATTTTCATTACCAGGCAAATGTAAGTAAGACTGGTGCATAAATTAGGGTTACGTACCATTATCTATATAGACGGCAAAAAATCGTGAAGATTCCATACAAAACAAATTATATAAATTTAATATTAATATTATCATGTTCATCCGGCTATAGAAATGGATTATTTGTGAAAATTTCGCCTATTACGGCTTTTGACATACAGCCTGATGACAGATTGACAAAGAGACAGCGAGGTCTTAGTAATCGGTTCCCGTTTTAACCATTTGGACACGGAACCCTGATAATATAGAAAATATAATTATAAAATAATACGGAGTGTGACTATAAAATCGACTGGATGGGGGTTCGATCCCCACTCGAGGAGATGAAATATTTACTTAAATTTATATTTCCATTTCTTCGCTCTAGTGTCGAGGCTAAGCGCGGCGTTGAGTTCTGCCACTCAACACGCAATGCTTCCAGAATTCGGCAGAAAGTGGGGAACGGAGTGTCTTAACACTAGGTTCCCTCTGCCTACCCTGCTGTGTGCGGAATACAGCGTAAAGCTGATTTTTTATTTTTTTAATACGCAACATTTCACAACTAAGTATAAATTGATGGGTTGTTTGGACATAGCATTTTAATAAGGAATTTGTTTATATTAGTTCGGGTAATATGTATCGTATGAGGGTGCGTAAATCAAACGAGAAGCTCACTTGCACTACACGTGTTGCTTTCGAGCAGGGCGCTCACACAGCTTTTACTTTAAAAAAAATATTTTTATTTTTATTTTGATATAGTTATGTTTAGACTATCTTTGTGATATTTTAAATATGATAGGTACTTATATTTTAATTAAGTTAAAATTTATTCCGCGCGTATATTTTTCCAAATCTATTTATAATATATTAATAAATATATTTTTATATACCTTATAAAACACATAGCTACATGCATATTTTTATCATTGAATGTATACGTTTACGTTATATATTTCCAGTTTTTTTGAAATCTAAGAACAAGCGTTGGCTTGCGTCAAGAGTTCATGTCAGTCATAAGTTAATAGTTTAGCAATATGACGATAAAGATTAAGTTATGAAAAAATAACTTTACTTTGGTAATAACATAAATTTTTATTAATAAATTCAGAAAATAATTTCGTCCTTATACAACTTTAAATATCATTTGCTCATATTCGACACCCCTATCGTGCAACCAGAGATGCGCCCGCGCACTAGATTTATTGCGGTCAATCAATGTGGATTTATTGTTAAGGAAGCGTTCCCTTTTGTTTCAGATAATAATAGAATCCTTATAATTGGTAACCACCTGAGCGGTTACATCTTTATTAGAGACATAAGTGTCTTCATACAGTTATTAAAAGACTAATACATTATAACTTGTTTTGTATTTACTGGGTCATTATTGTGATTTACGTTTACGATGACTTGCCGCTTGTATTTTTTGGTATAGCACATAGCAGGGGAGGCAGAGGGAACCTAGAGTTAAGACATTAAGTTCCCGCTCCCCATCATTTCATTTTCTCGAGTGGGAATCGAACCCACGAGCGGTCGCGCTTACAGTCACACGCTTGTGCTACTGCGCAATATTTATATAGCGATATTTGGTTGCATGATTACTTAGTTGAAGCTTGTGATGTGATTTTAGGTTCGAATCTTGAGTTAGGCTTTATAGTTGTTGAAAATGTCATCTAATATAATTCGTTATTGCCATACGTAAATGAGTACAAACAGACAAATCTTAATAAGAATATTTAGTAGAAGTAGGTACTAATGAATTACATTCAATTTTGCCCTTTTCAAATCAGATTTGTTAGAAAAATAATTATAAGATAAGTCTTACTAACCAGTAAAACCAGTCGTGGCGCAGCGGCACGAGGTGTGACTGTAAATCCGACTGGTTGTGGGTTCGATCCTCACTCGAGGAGATGAAATGTTTACTTATATTTGTATTTCCATTTCTTCGCTCTGCCGTCGAGGTTAAGCGCGTGGTTGAGTTCTGCCACTCAACACGCAATGCCTTCAGAATTCGGCAGAAAGTGGGCAACGGAGTGTCTTAACACTAGGTTCCCTCTGCCTACCCTGCTGTGTGCGGGATACAGCGTGAAGCTGATTTGATTTTAATTCTTACTAACCAAAATCGTTGTCCAAGATACGTATATGTAACATTCGTAATTTTATTCATACAAAACCAATAATAGAATGATTAGTACTGAATGGATGTTGAATTTATGCTTTATATTTATAGTGTAATTTATTTGCAAATTTAATTTGTCACACAATTAAGTTTATTCATGTTATTAGTAGTTTAAAATAAATATAAATGACATATATATAGTTACATACTGTCACACAGAAAGTATAGGAGCATAAATTAAATAAAACAGCTTTTCGCCGAATTCTGGAGGCTTTGCGTGTTGAGTGGCGGAATTCAACGCTGCACTTTGCACTAGAGCGAAGAAATGGAAATATAAATGAAAATAGATATTTAATTTCCTCGAGTGGGGATCGAACTCACAACCAGTCGCTTTTGCAGTCACTCTTTGTGCCCCTGGGCCACGACTATATTTGATTTTGTATTATTTATTGGTTTACATGTTATTTTATAGTAATAATTCTCGTGTCATGAAAGATTGGTAGAGATAGTTTACTCGATTATCCATTTTAATTAACTTTTTTTAGAACCTAGAGACATTGTCAGCTTAGGAGTGAACTTCGCCAATACAGGATACTGAAAATATGTTTTTTTTTAATATTTTCGTATTCTTCTATGATAAAAGTTTATTATTCTTTTGTATTTGGGTGTCTACATAAATATAAGATTACATGAGGCCAGTCATGACTGGAGGTGGAGTCCATCCCCACTCGAGGACAAGAAATAATTATTTACATATATATTTTTATTCTTGCCTCTGATATCGAGGCAAAGCGCGGCGTTCAGTTGAGTTGACTCAACACGCAATGCCTTTTGAACTCAGCGAAAAGTGGGGAACGGAGTGTCTTAACACTAGGTTCCCTCTGCCTAACCAGCTGTGTGCGGGATACCGCGTGAAGCTGATTTTTATAAAAATAATATCAAGCTGAAAATGATTTCATATGTGATAACAACTGTCCACCGAAAAACCACTATTTAGCGGCGCACAGAAGTCCATTTTACGGGTACATATAGACAAGTAAAAATGGCACAAAAGAGTCAACCTCCGTGTGAGTGAGAAACTCCGCAAGATTCCGATACAAAATACAATGTCTATCAAGATCAAAGAAATAAAAAATAAAAAATTGAAATTTGACAAATTAGTCGTCATAAAAACAAATATATTGCATTGAAAGCAACAATTATTAGGGTAGCAAAAATTTATTGTTTCCGATTGTCACGGAGTACGTGCGGAGAGTTAGTACGGAATTTTATGAGTAAGTTATCTATATTTTCGCAATTCGTCATACCTCTTCTTCATCATGATTTATATATACCTAAGCTATATATAGGTAGAAATATAATATAAAAACACTAATAGTTTTCGTTTTCCTTGCTTAATTTGGAACAAATTGAATTGCGATAAAATATTTCTACATTATGAGCCAATATAGGTTATACTAGTTTATACTATAGCAGTTTGTGGTGATAGATCAACCCACATAAACGTCCACCTTTTTAGGGTTCCGTACCCATAGGGTATGGCAGGAACCTATTACTAAGACTCCATTGTCTGTCTGTCCTTCTATAACCATGCCGAATGTCATCAACCGATAGTTAGACAGATTGCGACACCGATTGTGTAGGCAGAGGGAACCTAAGTTTGTTGTTTAAGCGGCAACAGAAATACATCGTCTGTGAAAATTTCAACTGTTTTACTATCGGTTTCCAGTCGCCATTTAAACAACAAATACAAAAAAAAAAACAAAATGAATTAAATATTTAAGAGGAATTTCATACAACAAACGATATTTTTTATGTTTTTATAGATAACTAGAGGGCGCGCGCGGCTTCGCCCGCTTATTAGGAGTGAATTCTAAAAAAACCACGAAACATGTGTTCAATAAAATATTTTTAACAGTCTGAATTATTTTTTTTATAAAAATCGGTGGCAATTTAAAGATTTTTCCATATAAACTTTCAACCCCTTATTTGAACCCGGGGGTTCAAATAAGGGGTTGAAAGTAAAGGGTAGGGGGTTAATTCTTAAAAACCATGAAACACGTGTTCAATGAAATATTTTTAAGAGTCTGAATTTAAAATTTTATAAAAATCGTTACAGATTAATTTTTTTTTCCATACAAACTTTCAACCCCTATTTCATCCCTTTAGGGTTAAAATTTTTCAAATTCCCTTCTTATTGGATGTCCAGAATATGAAAATAAACATCTGCCCAAATTTCACGTTTCTACCATCAGCGGTTACGGCTCTGCGTGCGTCTTACCTCAGTCAGTCAGCACAAGTCCTTTTATATATATAGATAGTACGGAACCATTCGCGAGTCCGACCCGAATTTTGCCGATGTTTTTTTGTTTTGTTGCTATTAGATTCTTATAAGCTACAAGATAGTATCGTCTGCGTTTGCGCTTGAAGTAGAGTAACACAAGTAGATAGTTTAATTTTATTTCAAAGTAGAAATAATTTAGGCATAAAAAGTAATATAATATTCGAAGTAGGTATATTTTTGACATGGCGTCGGTTTCGGCGTAAAGTAAAATAGATTAGTGAGTCCAAAATAAAACTAAGATCATTGTCGTTTCTGAGTAAGTATAGTTTTCATCACCTGCCTTATTTATAATCCTTAGTTGACGTCTCGATGAAATTATAGCCGCCATTTTGGACGCGTTTTGAATTTCCCGCCATTACACCAATTAGTTGAGTGAGATGTCCGCTGTTGGGTGGACGCTTTACGTTTTTATGGGACAGTTTTTTTTTATATTTATAACTAGTGGTGGTCCATTTTTTTGTGTAAACAGTGTACACAGTGAAGAGGTGTTAGGTTAATGTTTTGTTGTTTTAATGTATTACGTATGTATACCCTATTCTTTATAGCATGAGACAAAATGTAAGCAAAGAAATTCCGTTTCTCCAACTTATATGTATTTTTTTTTATTTCTATTTAATTTATTTAACTTGAGGTTTTCTATATAAACAGCTATAATATATTTATATGTATAAAGGTGTACTGTTCTTATATAGTGTTTTATGAAAGCTTGACTCGCGTGATAAAAAAGGTTACAAATAGTCTATAAAAAAAACTAAAATAAACTATATATTTGTAACTTTGAATTAGATTAACAGTTTAATTGTTTTACAAACTATGAGGATAACACTACTAAATATATCTATTATTCAGTTCTTTATTACAATTAGGAGGATTCTCAGGAACTATTAGACAACATTAATGACGAAGCGGTCCACCATATTATCTATTATATGATTAATTTACATCTTTTGTTCTTCTTTTATCACATCCACAATGCACTTTTGCCAAGCTTCTACTGTTTTACTTTTTATTAAAACAACAAAAGTAACAATGGAATAACGAAAATTCAATGATAATAACTGAAAATGGCGGATATAATTTGACAGATGAAAAAATATTTCAATATAAAATGTTCGCTCGGCGTAATAACAGTAGCCATAATTACAATATGCAAATAGTTTAAAATGTGTCTCCAGTTTGAGTAAAAGTTGGCTTTTGAGTATTTTTACATGTCAAGTATTAATGAAAATGAAGAAAATAATTTAAAGTGTACAGTTAAACGGGGTGAATAGAAACATTTTTAAATTTTAAGTAAACAAAACTCTAGAATTTAATATGAAAACAATCTTTTTTTTGTTATTGTACTCGTTTTGTTACTGCTTTTCGTATTCGTTTTTTAAAGTAACTATAAAATGTGGAATTTTGTAAAACTTTTTTTAAAATATACTTAAATATATTTTTTCAAATTTAAATCGTAATTTTATAAATTAATACTTATAACTTCATCCTAATTAATTACAGAATAATAAAAGTAGTTTTATGTCACTACAAAACGCTTATAATATAAAAAATGTATAACTTTTCTATAGTACAAATTAATGCAATTCAACCGACGACATTCAAACGTAACATACGTTTTGCATTTATTTTTACTTTTGTACTAACTGTATTTTAAAATTTACTACCAAAAATACTTGGATATTATAATGTAAAAAAAAATATGGGAATATTGTAAAAAATCTTTCTCTCCTCTTTACCGATATTCTATTTCTATAATAAGATAATATTATAATATTTTTTTATATTATTTACAGTGCTATCTAAATTGTAAACAATTTACTTTTACCAGTTAGTCCGAATCTATAAAATATTTTTGTAAACAACTCGGAAAAAATTAAAATTTGAAAATATGACTTAAACAGCTGACAATACAAGAGGGGACCATAATGTTTTCTTTTTTATAACAAAATTAACTCCATATACAAGCCAAAGTTTTTATTTCTGTTAAGTACAATATGTTGCCCTTAACTGACTGGCTAACTTTAATAAATCATACATTAAAAACATACATAAAATTTTTTCCTCATACGTGTGTCAAAAAAAAAACTTTAGTCATAATATAACTTATTATTAGGGAACTTTTAGTTTCTCAGTCATTTTCCATATTTTTCTATTATCATTCATAAAGTGTTCTCATAGAGATAAGATAAGATAGAAGTTTTTCTTAATCGTCAACACGGAGATAATCTTGATGAATATTTTCTTCTAATAAATTCTCTTCGTTAGTAGGCAGTATTGATTTAAAATTTTTGTAGATACTGGTTACTACTACTATTGCTGACTCATAATCCAAAAAACAATCCCCATTATGCATGCTAAATCTCCATTTTCCATGCATAATTCAATAAAAATTATAAAATAGGTCAACACGTTGTTAATCAATCAATAGTGCACTATGACTATTATGGGTGTCGATACACCCAAAAAGCAAGCGGGTTTTAAGAATTGAGAACAACTATTTCACTCGCGCATTCAAAGGCTACAAACAATTCAGAAGGATAAACAAAAGGGCATAGCGTTGTGAGAAAAATTAAAGAGTGTAGCGACTAAAAACCAAATCGACCTGGGTGGTTTTACACCCGTAAAACCATTAAGGGTTAAACAACACGGATCTGAACTTAAATATTTTTAAATTAAAGATTTACTTAAATATACTACACTATTCAGACGACATCCTATAATGAATAAGTTATTATCTACCAGCTTCACGCTGTATCTCGCACATAGCAGAGTAGGCAGAGGGAATCTAGTGTTAGAAACTCCATTCCCCACTTTCCGCCAAGTTCTGGGGGCATTGCGTGTTGAGTGGCGGAACCCAACGCCGCGCTTTGCCTCAACGCCATCGTGAAGAAATGAAAATATAAATGTAAATAAATATTTTATTTTCTCGATTTTGCAGTCACACTTTGTGCCCTTGCGCCACGACTGGCCTCATGAATAAGTTATTATTGTTATTAAATATATAACACAAACTAAATGAGAAGCTTATTTATACTTGAAATAGTGAAGGTCAGTTTTCAGATGGTATGGTGATCATAATAAATATGTAAAATTTATATTAAGTATTAAATATGATGATCTTGCAAAGGGTAAAGTGCAATTATTAAAATACATACTCTACGATAGACGAGGAGTGGTCGTCCTGAAATGATATGGTTTCTGAACTTTTGCTCTGGTAGAAAATAATCAGAATTATAAAAAATCCGAAAATCAAATATACGCAATCAACTAACTTGAGGGGCACGATTCAACCAAAGTTTTTTTTATTATTTAAAGTAAAGTTAGCCTTATATTATTTGTCAGTAAAACTAAGAAATATATAGAATGTTTAGTTTCCCCACTCACCTCACCCATGGCCTCCAGAATTCAGCAGAAAATGTGGAACGGAGTGGTTTAACACTAGGTTTCCTTCTGCCTACCCTGCTGTGTGCATGGTACAGCGTGAAGCAGATTTTTTTTATATGAAATTATTATGAGATAGGACATTTTAACAGGTGCTTATAACGTCTAACAACTCAGCGGCTATCGGCGTGGATTTAGTAGTCGCGCGACCCGAGTTCAAATCTATCTTTATGCACATTGATTTTTATTTTATTTTGACTTCAATTATTAGTATTTTATATCAATCATATGTGTAACGTGTGGGTAGGAGGGATCCCTTAAACAGAGTTCAACGGAGATGGACGTGTGTCTATTTTGTAGCAATGAATATAAATTGACCGCTTGTAACTGTTATAATTTTTGAAATTTAAGTAATATGCCTAGATTTTGCTAGAGTGGACATTCATGTTACTGTGTTTTTTCTCTCACTGCTATAGGGGTAAGTCTTACTTATAATGCAATTTTAGTAACTATATAAGTATTTTAATTAATTAATGTTTGTGTTGTCGTAGCCTATCGAAACGCCCTTTATGCTCAGTGGATTACTTAATATCCATCAGTTAATATATATATACGCCCTGGAATAGTCGAGGCTGGTTTTGGCAGCGTTCCGTCAACATGGAATAAAAAAAAAACTCTCCTGGCGCCCTATTAGATATTATAAGATCTAGTGTAGTAATTTAGTATTAGTTAAGTAATTCCTAGGCTTAGTTATATTTTATATCCATTTGAGGATTTTAAGGTTGTTGGTTTAAATATTACATCAGATCTATATATATAACAAAATAACATTCTTTTATTACCTAAGAACCCGTAACAAAATGTTTTTATTATTTTAGGTGTAGTGTCAAGCCAGTTTCCTCGGGGCGGTTTCCACTTGCATTCACTAGCAGAGCGCGTGAGTCGGGATCAGGCTCTACTTCCGGTTCTGCCGCCGTTGCACAATGAGATGCGAGATGTAAGTGTTGTATATTTATACCTATACAATAATTTTTTTTCAGTTTTTCCCTTTAAATATGTTCAATTTATGTTCGCACGTATGCCTTTTCATAAAGATTCAGAATTTAAAAATACGCAATGGAAATCGCATAAAATTTTGGCGTAGCTGGATTTAAACTGGCACCTATCGGATATTTTACAAGGATCTTTGTTCATATGCGATGTAACGTATTTATGCGACTTTGACCTTTTTTTTTTGAGCTACATTAGCTATGTTTTTTAGTTTTACCCGCGCGTGTATCCCGCGCTTACCAGAGCGAGAAAATTAAAATATAAAATATTTCATTTCCTCGAGTGGAAATCGAACCTACAAACTGTCGAGTTCAGCCGCTTGTGTCCCTGTGCTAACTACTAAAAGTAAATTGTTTCATATATTTTTCATAATTTTGCATTAGAATGCCGTATGTTCGCGTAGCACGTACTCTCCCTTGCAAGCGCTCAGCGAGAGCACTTGTAGGGACCACGGCGCGCACACTGCACCGCCGCCGCAGCCGCCGCCGCCTCGGATGCAGGTAAATACACTTTTAATATTATTTATTATTATTATAAATATGTATTTAAACTTAAATTATTTATGAATATTATTTTTCTTTTCCCTGCTGTGGGGCCGTTCAAGTATTACGTAAGCACTGTAGGGGGGCGGGGGATCTTGGGTTTGCTTATTTTTGATGTGTTCAATAAAATATTTTTAAGAGGATTGCTTATTGAGGGGGGAGGGGAGGGGGGCAAAAATTGCAAATAAACTGCTTACGTAATACTTTAACGGCCCCTAAGCAGGATAGGTAGAGGGAACAGAATAGTCTTTTAAATTTACTTTTGAAATAACTGATTGTATACTTCTTTTTTATTACTAAATTACTTTATAATCTTCTATATTATAATATATTATTTGGCCTTCGTGATGTATGTAGTGGGATAGCGGCTGCCTATCATCGTGCTGGCAATATGGTAGGGTATAGAGTTTGATTTGGGGGAAATTATATAACCAATTTCTATGGCATAAAAGCTATATCTTATTTTTTGTGAAAAATGGAGCACCTAGTATTAACTAACACTAGATCATTTCTGCCTATTGTGCTATGAAAGAAAAACTGAAAAAAAAAACAAATTAGGTCCCCAACCAAAACGTGACACTACACCCGGCGGTGGCGCGATGTAGTGCCACTTTGGAGCTGTCTGCGCTGTGGAGGAGCTTCCACGAGCTCGGCACCGAGATGATAGTGACTAAGGCGGGGAGACGCATGTTCCCGGCGCTGCAGGCGAGGCTGGCCGGTCTGCTGCCCAACGCTGACTACCTGCTGCTGGTCGACTTCGTGCCTCTGGATGATAAGAGATATCGATATGCGTTTCATAGGTGAGATCTTTTGTTTCCTTTTTTTTTTGTTTTTGTATTTTGTTTTTTGTAAATTATAAGCACACAATTATAAACACACATATTGGATTTGAAGCACACAAGCTTAAATTATATTTTAACTTTTGATATGATTATTGAATCTGAGAAATGAATTATTTTTATTTCTTCACACTCGAAGTCAAGTTAGGTGGAGTAGAGGACGGAGTGTAGTATTTACTACTAGCGGCCCGCCCACGGCTTCGCCCGCTTAAAATACATGATTATTTAATAAGCAGAATTGATTGACAACTAT
This sequence comes from Heliconius erato x Heliconius himera, assembly GCA_013421005.1. NCBI lineage: Eukaryota > Metazoa > Arthropoda > Insecta > Lepidoptera > Nymphalidae > Heliconius > Heliconius erato x Heliconius himera. The sequence continues at coordinate 258 of JAATLQ010033780.1, read as the reverse complement.
AATAAAATAAATAAATAATTCAGCTTCACGCTGTATTCCGCACACAGCAGAGTAGGCAGAGGGAACCTAGTGTTAAGACATTCCGTTCCCCACTTTCTGCCGAATTCTGGAGGCATTGCGTGTTGAGTGGCAGAACTCAACGCCGCGCTTAACCTTGACACCAGAGCGAAGAAATGGAAATATAAATTTAAGTAAATATTTCATCTCCTCGAGTGGGGATCGAACCCACAACCAGTCGGTTTTGCAGTCACACCTCGT
>JAATLQ010033779.1:0-19311 GCA_013421005.1 Heliconius erato x Heliconius himera | reverse complement strand
ATATATATATATATATATATATATATATATATATATATATATATATATATATATATATATATATATATATATATATATATATATAAAAAAAAAAAGAAAAAAAGGGGAAGACAAACACAAGACAACTACAACATATACACAAGAACAACATAAAAAAAGAATTCCGTACCTCAAAAGAATAAAACAAAATCCTTATAAAATCACTTTGTTGTCCGCCTGTCAAGACCATTTACCCCAAAATTGCAAAGAAATATCACGGTCCCTTGAAGCACAAAAAAAAAACACCTGCCACATTTCATATCAAAACTGTCGCATAATCAAAACCTATATGGTATTCTTCCCGTGGATCTACAATTATGAAATTTGACAAGAACTGATAATTTACATAACAAAATAAGGAAAAAATCCAAAGAATGATAATTTATAGGTATGTGTATTGTGATATATATAACAAAAGAGTTCATTACAAATTTACATTTGTAGTTCATACCATTAATACGCCCACAAACTTAAATTTCTCAATTATTATAAGATACGTTCAAATCTGTATATAAAAACATTGAATTGCATTGTTATTTGTTATTCATATGCAAAGCAACCTTCCTTCTGGAATTGATTATATTTAAATATTTTTTTTTATCAGACTTTTAAACTATTTTCATTGTGAAACGGCGGCGTCTTGTTTCGCCACTCATCTGGTGGAATCCGAATGAGGCGAAAAATTAGAGAAAAGTGTCTTGACGTGTTCTTACGAGCTAGATGCGTGAAATTAAAATAATAGACAAATAATAAATTACATACTTTCTATTTCAGTGAGCTCTCAAGTACCTAGTTTTATTAAAAAATCCCTTATTTTAAAGTATTTTAAATATGTTGCAGGAATTTTAGCTATGGCGTTACTTGGGAGTGTCGGGCAAACTTATGACGAAATAGCTCGTGCATTAGGATTTTCCCAAGGTGAGTTTATTAGGACATTGTCTTGATTTTGTCGATATTATCAATATTCTATACAAATTGTATAGAATTGTATAGAAATACAAATATAAGATTTAAAGAGAAACTATGTAACTTAATTTGAAAGAAAACAACCATGTTATTACATTAGTTGTACCGTAATGCGAGACGAATCAACAAAATTATATATTCAACAAGGTATATAGGTATATTTGATATAGGTAAATATTTTTCTTTTCAGACATTCAAATAAATCGTCTAAATCACGAAACTTTTGGAGGTTTATTAAAGAAATTAAACTCGAACACGTCAATGAGCAAGACAATGTATGCTGACGCTATTTTCCTCGACGCAAAGTCTAAATTACGAGATTTGTATAAGTCCTACGTACAAAAAGTGTACGGCGGTGAAGCCCAAACTGTGGACTTCACAGACAGAGCTACAACACAGACATTTATTAATCAGTGAGTTAGTTATCCAATAAATATACACTCTCCTATCATGTTAACAACTATTCAATATATAACTAAGTAGGTAAGACTACTTTGATTTGATTGATTTAGAGCAGGGGTTCCCAACCTTTTCTTGATCAAGGACCAGTTTTATATCATTCTTGGTAGCAGGGACCACTATGCATGTAGGTATAATAAAAAAAACTGTGATAATTGAACAGGAACTTCGCCTCACCATCCTGTCATAGAATTAAAATCGCTCGCGGACCATATTTAGGCTTCTGCGGACCACTGGTGGTCCGTGGACCATTGGTTGGGAACCACTGATTTAGAGGAATGCGAATTGATTATATAATTAAGAACAATTGGCACCTTTGAGGTCCAAATTATAACGATATATAACGCGGTCATAATGTTACAGTAAATTTAAATGCTCAAAAAAAATCTTAAGGTACGCTAATGTATCATAAGATTTTTTTTTGAGCTGCGTTCATCTAAATTTTAGAAACGAAAGGAACTTTTAAAGGTTGTTTTTTAATTTTTCATGGCAGTTTTTTTGTTAGTAAAATTTCTGGGGTTGAGCACCAGACTATTCTGGCGTAGACATTGCCCACTCGGGGTCTTCTTCCTGCGCCCATGCTTGGATGTTAAAATATATTCATAAATAGTATCTAAGTACATCAATGTCTGAATATAGGTAATAAGTTTTGGAGGTTTTTAAAGTGACAAATGGTTATCAGGTGCTTGCATGCTATGTTTTGACTAAGTATCTATTCTTATTTTTTTTTTAACATTTTTACGTCAACCCCAAGTTGCAAGTTGTCTCTGTTTGTCACAACGATCTTATTTACATCACTATCCACAATGGCGTTAAAATTTTATTTTTATGTGATTTATTGATTGTCAATATTGTCAAATTATATTTGGTTTATGTGGTCAATGAAAGCTACAAAACAAAAACCAATTTTTATTTCAAGACTGTAGTTCTCGAGATTTGCGCATCTCAACCAAATAAACTCTTCCGCATAATATTATTAGTATAGACTATAGATAATTATAATTTTTTTTTTAATTTTTCAGGTGGGTGAGCAACAACACATATGACAAAATACCCGATTTCCTAAAGGACCCGTTACCAGGAGACACTAAAGCGACATTATTGAGTGCCTTATATTTTAGTGGCCAGTGGAAAGCTCCATTTTTACCAGAATATACAATGAAGTAAGTTAAAAAAATGTGTGAAGTTCTCATAATCCATAAGGTTACTAGTTTAGTTAAAAACAGATAAAAGATTATATTACTATATTTTTGCATTGTTTTTATGCTGAAAGACAGTCTCTCGCAAATGAAACGTATAGTATAATTAAAAATATAAAAGTACACATATATGGCCACCATATACATATCTACATACTAATAAAGTTAAAACTGCGGAATGATAAACATAATAATTACCCTCATATAAAATACCCGTATAAAACATAAATTTACCGATTACCAAAATTTAGATAGATAATTCTTTTTTTTTGCCACGCCAGGCCGTTATGAAACCCGCAGTTTAAAAAAAAAATTAAATAGCTTAATAATAGTTTAAGTTAAAAAACATTTGTTCGGTTTTTAATGTATATAGTATACAGGATGTAACGCGTTGTCTATGGCTGGAGGACAACAGTAAATTGGCGACATATATAAGGCTGAAAAAGATAATTTCACCCCATGTATGTCGCCGATTTTCATTGGTTCGGCAAATATTTGTGAATAAAGACAAAAATCACAAATACTTATTTATGTAATTATTTGATATATTTTTTTTTCGATTAACATTTTTTCCCTTTTCCTTTGATAACAAATTTTTATGTTTCTTAAATTCTCTAAATGAAACAATTTACTGTTTCATGATTTGAGTACATTTGTTAACATCGTCATTGAGCGTCATTAAACTTTCAGAGATTTTTATATATTAAATAATACCAGTATTTTTTTAAATTACTTCTGGAAAAAATCAAAAGTTTTTTTTTTCACTACAGCCTGGAAAACCTTTGAAAGTTTTTGAAAAAAATAGCTTTTGTTTTAAAATGATTTCTGCTTCCATGTTATTTCCAAAATATATAAGCCAATAGTTTTTAAATATTACATTATACAAAAGGCATAATTAGCTATATTGGGAAAAAACGCACGAGCGCAGACTTTCTTCATAAATTTCAAATATATGTCGAACCACTAAAAATCGGCGAATATACATGGGAGTAAAATGAATAGGTCCTGTATCCCTAGGCAACCGTTGATCCGTCGATCGCGTGGCAGCCTGTACATACTCATATCTTGGTACAATTTAAAACTTAATAAGAACACAAGCAGTTCATATTATGCAAGTATTAAAAAATGTAGTTATGTCAGTAAGTAGATAGCAACCAGAATTACGTATATGAAAGTACAATTTTAAGCACGAGATATATAATAAATAGTATTTTCTTTCTAGGATGCCTTTTAAAACATTTAATGATGAAATTACTACTGACCTTATGTTAAATGTGGGAGATTTCAATTATACTTTGGAAAATAGTAAGTTTGAGATTAATTATTTTTAAAAAATAAAATATATTTTGTACCCACTTATAAAAGATAATTTCAAATTATTTACAGAAATACATATGATCGCGTTGCCTTATAATGATAGTGAAAACATTTTATATGCCCTCAAGCCTTTGAAGCATGCAGAGCTAACTTTATTAGATGTGATGAACTCTTTAAATTACGAAAAAATCAACACTTTAATAGATCAATTGAGAGTTCAAAAGTGCGTAATACGATTCCCAAAAATGGATATAAAATTCAATGCTAATTTGGAAGATCCTTTAAAAGAATTGGGTATTGAGAGTATGTTTAATCCTAGCCAAGCTAATTTCGCTCTCATGTTGGATGATAATCCCTCCGATAGCAAAAACGAAACTAAAATTTTAACGAGGTTCGCACATGGCGATGAAGTGGAAAAAAGTAATTTAAGACACATCATTGACAGTCTGCCCAATCCTCGTATACACGTAGACTCTATTATACATGATGTTCGCATAAAAATAGATGGTATGTATAATATTATAAAATCATATTAGGGGCTTCCAAAAAAAAGCAAGAAGAACCTTTATAAAATATATAACAAAAAGTAAAATAAATAAAAATAATAAAAAAATCATAGTTAATCAAAAATGTTACAAAGTAGATAAGTTAAATGTTTATATTTTCTTTATAACATATATGATAATTAGACATCAGATTATATTGTCACTTAATATTAATTTAATGGCTGAAAATGATCTTTCAACGTTAACTGACGTTATTGGATAGAATTCGACATTTGGCGCCATTTCTGCAGAAACCTCTCCATGCAGTGCTTGTCCGATGCCGTTGATAAATGTATTAAATTTCTTTATTCCTTCGAGACCAGGATTTTTATTTTTGGGAACTGCATTTAATTTCCCACGATTTTTTAACGATAGTGAGCTGAAAAGGGCGTTACTCTTTTTTTTTGTTGAATATTTTTTTACAATATTTTCAAAGATTTCCATAGAGGAAGGTTTTTAGTTTCAAGTATCTCTGTTGCATCGGGTATATCGCTAAAATGTGTCGCAATAAGAACAATATTTTTTTGATTAAAGGATCCTTAAGTGCCAACTGGCTTGTATTGATTGCAATCGCGTCTGATTTGTCAATTTTTAAATAGTGCTACGTTTGGTATAATAATAATTATAATTTTAGTTGCTCTTTAAATGCTTGTACTCACGATGGCGCTTTTCATTTTTTTTGTTTAGAAGAAATCAATTTATTGACTATATATCGAACTCAGTTCTGATCTCCTCCGCAGTTCGATGTGAACTCCTTCGCAACACGTATACATATACACGTAACTATTGACATAAGCAATATCAATGAAAAAATACAAAAATATGTAATAACGCTATTAAAATCTATATATAGCTCATGATACATATATATCTTTTAAAAACAAAATTAGTAAATTTATGATGCAGCCCGGCACTTAAATTTTTTCCTTAAATAATGATTTTTTTTTAATCAAGACATTATGACAAGACATAATATCTAGACATTATTTCAAGACATTATATCAAGACATTCATCGAGACATTATATCAAGACATTCATCGAGACATTTCTTCAAGACATTTAATTAACTGACATTTTTTTTTTTGACATTTTTCTAAAACTATTTTTTATTGTTTGACTTTTTTTGTATTACTATAATCAATTTCATTTTATTATAATACGTTAATCTGAATGCTATTTACACTACTTTCTTTTTTAGTACATGCTGTGATTGTCTTTAATTGGAAAAACATTTAGTCTATAAATAGATCTCGATGTAATTTGACCATGTTGTAATGTTTCTTCTGTTGACGATCCTAAATAAATAAATAAATAAATACATAAATAAATAAATAAAATACAATTATATGCATTTGCATGTTTGCATATGCATCATGCAATCCGATGTCTAATAATAATTATATTATAAAGTTATAAACGAATATCAATTTAGATGCTGTAAATGAAGACCATAGTGGCGCAATTACCACAGCGTCTAACTGTGACCGCGACGGTTGTAAGTTCTCAATCGGAAAAATGATTTATTTTTATTTCTTCACTTTGGTTTCAAGACATTCCATGTAGACTTCTGTCATTCTACACGGAATATCTCGAATATTGGGCGGTGCGTGGAGAGCGGCGTTTCTTTACGTTAGGCGTCCTCTGATTACTCTAATAAATGCAGAATAAAGCGTAAAACAGTTTAAAAATTAAGCTATCTGTTCACAGAATACGGCACAGAAGCAGTGGCAGCCACAAGTGGTATTTTAGCAAGATCGGCAAACGCTTTCTATGCCAATTCACCATTTTATACATTTATAAGGAATGAAAAAACTAAATTGGTTACTTTTAGTGCTGTAATTTATGATCCAAGAGAATAATACATCCTTCTATAGAAGATTTCTATATCTTTTATTATGTATATATTAATTATCCATAATTCCAATATGGCTGAGTAGCTGCTGGGCTATATAATCTAATGGCAAGGGAGCCGAAGCAGGGACTTCGGGATTTATTAAAGCATTTTAATCCACCAAATATGAACTCCATATATATGACCGACCGTCTAGGATAAAGGATCAAATTAGTAAAAATAAATAATCATTTGAAATTCCCGAGCGCGTCAGATTAAGGTAGAGTGAGTTAGTTACATGCTAAATCATGTATATTTCACTAATTTGACAATTTGAGAGTGATGTAAAGAAGGGGGAGGGCTACAAAGTTATAAGATAAACGTTATTTCGACATTGTCGAGCGTGGCTAATTTTTTTTTATTTTGAAGGGAATAATTCAAGGATTACGAATTGAACAAGTCGAAGTACTAAAAATTGATCGATAAAGTTTAATGCAGCTACGAGTTGCTTATATTCCTCTCTCCGTGTTTCTATTCCTCTCTTTCTATTACTCTCTCTCTCGTCGATAAATATGATAATTTAAAAAATACTAAAATATTTTTTTTATTATTATTATTTTATAAATATAAGTATTCCACTTCAAACATACACTCTTTTATTTACATTTCTTTTAATTGATTACGATCAATGATTTAAAAACAAATATCACATAGCACGTCTAGGACATGAAGATGAACCATATACAAGGTATATGGTTCATGTATATTATACATATATGTTAATCTAACGCACTTGAGTATTTCAAAGTGACGAAATAGTTTTTACACATTCTAACAATGGCTGCGAATTTGCGTCACATCCAAATCGTCAGATAAAAAGCTTTTTTACAGGTTCACTTAACATCCCCTTAGAAAATCTGACGCGCTCGATCATTTTTTTTTTTCATTTTTAATACTTACGTACGAGCACCTCCATCATGAAAACAATCAGATTAACATACTAACAGTTTTAAGAATACGTAGGACATGGATGTTATCAATATCAGTATGTCCATGTAAAATTTTTTTTAACGTTTTTGAAAATGTATAGTCGCTCACCCCACCGATCAAAAGATATGAATTATATGATATATTTTTCTTGTTATCATCTAAGCTGCGCAACCCTTTAGGTCCTTATGACGCTCGAATAAATCCGGATTTAGCATGGTCGGCTCCCGTACTGTAAATGCATTTAATTGCTTTCTGACAACCGGCCTTCTCTTGTAAAGATAGTGACACATATTTAAATCTTAATATATTATTTGTGTTCGATTTATTAAAACGTGAAAGATAAAGTTGGCACTGCTACTACACAAGAATACAAAAATTTTCTTGATAATATAACGGAACGATTAATTATCAGCTCAAACGATACATCAGACAGAGAAACTACGATGATGCAATGTCCGATTTCGAAGAATTGATATAATATTTTGTTAGATTTTTTTATTGATAACATTATTTAAAAAATATATAATTTTATTCTCACTCTACTCGTAGAAAAACTCATACAAATGCTAAACTCAGCTGAAGTCTCGGATACTGTATGTTCAGATATTTATATCTAGCCTAGTTTAAGTAGCAGATGAAAAAATACATATTATATAGATTTAGAAAAAGTTGAAAAAATTACAGATCATGTGTCTGTGACTTACGTAATACCACCAAAATGTGTTTTTAAATGGTCAGAAAACCGTAACGAGTGGATAATATTTTACATTGTAAAGTATATTTGTTATTATATAAATAAAAAATAAATCAGCTTCACGCTGTATCCGACACACAGCAGGGTAGGCAGAGTGAAACTAGAGTAAACACTCCGATCCCCACTTTCTGCCAAATTCTGGAGGCATTGCGTGTTAAGTGGCAGAACCCACGCCGCACGTTGCCTCGACACCAGAGCAAAGAAATGGAAATATAAATGTAAGTAAATATTTTATCTCCTCGAGTGGAGATGAAACCCACAACCAGCCAGGTTTTACAGTCACACTTTGTGCCGCTACGGCACGACTGTCCTCAATTAATATATATTTAAAATATTTATGGTTTATAATTTTTATTAAGTTAAACACATGTCTATTAATTTAGCTTCATAGTATTGTAATTAAATAATTAAAAAATATATATAACTGATACATTTGAACCCTTGTTCGACTCAATGTAAGTTTTAATCAAATTGTATCTTGCAATATAAATTTTACATTTGTTATTAAAACACAAATATCTAAAAACGTGTTTATTTATTATTATTACACATATGTTCCATATTATTATATGTTATAAATACATATGAGATTGAGAAATTGTACATTTAAATATTTAATATAATAATTGTTATAAGTATAATTTTTAGCTTCATATATTTCACCCTACTATATATAAATTATATGCTAGACCCTACCCTGCCATAATATACCCTATATTATGGCAGGGTAGGGTGAAGAGTGGGTGATCGAACCCAGAACCATCTTTGTCAACGGGGGAGGTTTATTTTATAATAGAACTGTAATGATTCTGCCATAAATGCAGCCATATTTGCATATTTAATTACAAATTTTAGGACAATTAATATGACGTCTTTAAAGTGTTATTCCACATATAGTGGGATTTGAACCTACACTTACATTTAATATGAGTTAATCATAACTCTTGCAACTAAATATACTACATACAAATTATACTTAAAACAAAATATTTTCCATACTTGTTTTCAATATCCTTTCAATAAATTAACAAACTTTAAGAAATGTGTGTTTGTTTTCTTTGTTTACATTTTGTCTCAAGCCCAAATAAATAGACCATAATAAGGTAAGCATGAGATATTTTTGCTACATCATATATTTTTTTATTATCTGATTCACTTTAATATTTATGAAATTTTGTAAATTATTTTAATGTCTTTTTATATGTAGCCTAGATGAAAGATTTTTTTCAATACTGAGTTATCTTAAAGTTATCCAGTTGAAGCATTTTTTAGATTTAACTAAGACATCAGACAATTCTGTATCATCAATTATTTGCAATTATTCTGACTCTCAAACTTTATGGTAATCCTACAGCTCATATGATTTGATTTGTAATCACATTAGTACAAATGCAGAAAATAAAAGTATTCCAAATAAAAATGCAGGTTAAGTTACTTAACCTATGTTACTCAAACTAACATGTTAAAGTTTGAGTAACATAGGATACCTACCAGTTAGATAATTTCATAACATATCTGTTTAATAATGGGAATGTTTTCATAAAATTATAAATATTACACAATTTATTTAAAAATCCACTCATAAACACCCAACTGCACCTTAATAATATTTTGGTTTCCATTACTTTTTTTTAAATATAAGTGTTTTATCTATTACTTCGTATTTTCTCTATCCTATCATTAAGAGTTTGTTTCCATTGGTCTTCTGATATACTTTGCGCCCAATCTGGAATAGAATCTTGAGGAAGAGCAAAATTGGCCATCAGAGACATAACCTAAAATAATAATAATATAATTCTTAATTTTTAGAAATAACACATTTTAATGATAAAAAAAATAAAATTCAAGATAAAAACAAATAAAAAAAAAGATAAAGCAATTAAATTGTTCTAGGTATAACTTGATATTTGTCATCTCATTTACCTGTGCAGCTCTTTCATTGTCCATTTGGATAGGATCATCTGATCTTGGCGCACTCCAGACTTCTCTTGATATAACATTTTCCATTGGTTCTATTGCAGGAACATTTTGAGGTGGCCTTAGTGCATCATTATTCTATTTTTAGGATTTAATATTAAAGTTGATTAAATAAGTCATTATAAAATAACAACATAATAAGTAAATATATACCTCTGCTTCATCCCCACTGTCGTGGTCTGAAAGTACGGATTCGGGTCCTTGTGGCAAAGGTTCATATCCAAAATATTCATTATTTTCCTCATCGCTGTCTTCGTGGTTACCATTAGCAATCAAATCATGCCTGGGGGGCGGTATCAAGTTCTGAGGCGAATCGTCTGGGGGATCCGGACCATCACAAACCATATTTGTAAAAGTAAGGCTACAAATAAAGGTTAACACCTTAAAATACGGTTAATTAAGTTAATTGTCTAATGATTTACTTAAATATTACTATTAATTACGTTGTATTTATCTTTATTGTAAACAATAAACGTAACAGGACTTTTATTTTCTTCTTTGTTTCTAGTTTGCTTTTGACAGATGACAATTTGACATTGCTGTTTTTAAGGAGAAATAGAAAAGTAAAATTCTATCAAAAAAATCCAGTAAAAAACCAGCCAAAACCTGATGAAGCTGTTTGTTACTCTATAAAAAGTAATGAAATCTCTAGTTAAGATAAACCAAATTTAAGGCTCCTTAATGCTTTTTTTTATTAATATAGATAAATTTTACGTGACCGACCGTTGATCATTCTTTAAGCATAATTACAAATCAATTGCCAAATCACATAAAATTTAACTATACTATTAAAAAATCGCAGTAAAACACCTTAGACTTGTTTATCTTTATCATTTTATTTACAGATTCATTGAGACTTGGCTGTTTTTTAACCGACTTCTGTAAAAGGAGGAAGCTATCAAATATTCAACTGTTTTTAAATGTTTGTTATCTTAGAACTTTGAGATCTGTAAGAAAATCACGTCAGTCTTAAATCAGCATTAAGTATGGGCGCGACAAATGGTCAAATAACTCAATATCCCACCGACTGATTTCGATTATTCTTTTTTTGTTGGAAATAACACATATTACACAAGGGTAGTTTGATGAAAGCTTGGTTAGGTTCTGATTATGAGAGCCGGTTGGTATTGAAGAAGTTGATTTTTTTTTGTTAAAAATTATTATTTACGCTGTAAATAATAACTTCCAACAACAACACTGTAAATTTTACAGGATGTTTTTATTGGAATTTCATTACGTTTGGCTGAAAACAGATTTTTAATTGATTAATTTAGCAGAGCTCTAAGTGCCATAAATCAAAGTAGGTAGGAGTGACAACACTGAAAAACTTTTAAGGAAACATTTCCATTTATCCCATAGTTTAACCAAGCTCTTGGAGTTCTTTATCAGTTACTCCAGACCTTAAATTTTTATACATCAAAGAAGAGTCTCACCACACTTAATAAATTTCGCAAAGACAGTACTTATGTCGATATCTATAATAGGTGGGTTCTTACAGTTTCTCATCATGGTCATGGTATAGGTACCATCTTCGATGTTAATACATATGATAATTTTATGACTTGATTGACTTGGCGGAGGCATTTTTGTAATCCAGATAATAAATTTAAGTACTGTAAAAACAGTACGGTACCTATTACAAGTTCTACACATATTATATTTTGTAGACACATAAATTGATATAAATGTTGTGCATAGTGCATAATACTTTAATTCAAGTTAAAGTTGAGATTGTTAATGATTTTAACAATCTACATATATTATTAAAATAATTTAATATGACCCGTTAATTACTTGAAAATTTAAAATATAAGTATATTCTATAAAATATACCTGTTTATTGCAAAATAAACGTAACTATTAGTAGTGTAACTTAGAATGGCGTTGGTGGTAGCTTGTCGAAAGAAAGTAAAATCCTAAATTATTTTTATATTAGAAGTAATAAATTACAACAGACGAAGAACAACACGAAAGGCACAAATTTGGCTCACTTCGGAAACTGTCTAACTGTGAAGTTTGTGAGTTCGATTCTCATTTAGAATTCGGAAGAATATTGAATAAAGTTTTAACTTTTCTGTTTCCTGCTTATTAGACCAAAAGTAACACTAATCATTGGAATTAGAATTCTACTCAATATAAAGTTCATAACTAAAAAATAGTTAAGCCTCGGTAATGAGTAAAAGATGAAAACTTTACAAACAAAGAAAGAAATGAAAGAAAAGTAAGCATACCGTAATAAGTCAATCATATTTCAAATTCAATCATATTTTATATTACTGTTCAAGTATTCATCTCGTTAACATTGTAGATTGTATAGTGTACAAATTGTTGGCTGTTGATTAACGAGTATCGACTATATATGAAAAGGTAATAGGTATATAATATTTAACATTGTACACACATGCGCGCAACCACACAAAGTGGTAATAAAAGTTAGTAAGATCTATCAATTTAATTAAGAGAAAGAAAGTCTATAGTTCAGTTTTCTTGGCTTTCAATTACAATTTTTAAAAATAAAATTTTAATTTTTTATCCAAGTCTGTAATTGACACTTGTCAGATGTCAAGTAAAACCTTAATATTATATCCTTTGTCTCGGCATTTTAAAACGCAAGGAAAATTTAAAATAAGGATTCAATGGGCTAACATATTTTCTCCTGCAGTCATTTTAATTTTATTAAATATGGCTTGGAGGAGTCACGGTATAAATAACGCTGATATGGTTCGAAATTTGCGTGGTAATTAATTTATGTTATTAAAAAGTAAACACTAGGCTATCTATAAAATATTATTACATTAAAATAGCCGACAATAAGTGAACGATTACAGTATGATACGTGTAGTATATATTTTTTAAAAATTACTATGACTTTACTGATTCTATTTCCAATTACAGCGAATGGGATCATAAAGTCTGATGTAGTTGCAAATGCAATGGTTGCCGTTGATCGAAAGAATTATTGTCCACATGCACCTTACCATGATTCACCACAGTCCATTGGATATTCTGCTACCATTAGTGCTCCTCATATGGTAAGTGTAATTTCTCAAAATTTTTGTGATTCAATCAGTATTTATATTATTTTTTCAAAATATCATATTGATAAACAAATATGTTCCAGCATGCACATGCCTTAGAAATATTAAAAAAGCAACTGATTCCTGGTGAAAAGGCATTAGATGTTGGATCAGGCTCTGGTTATCTAACCTCATGTATGGCATTCATGCTTGGAGAGACTGGAAGAGTTATTGGAATCGATCATATTCCAGAGCTGGTATCTCTTGCTACTAAAAACATTAAACATGATAACCCAGAATTACTCTCTTCAGAAAGAGTCAAGCTTGTTGGTTAGTTTAAATTTCATAAATGTTAATGTAGCTAGTGTGGCCATGAATATAATATTGAGTAAATATACATGGGGTATATTTTATTTAATGAAATTTTTACTTTTAGTTGGTGATGGACGCATAGGATATCCATCAGAAGCTCCATACAATGCCATTCATGTTGGTGCTGCAGCACCTACTTTACCAAAAGCTGTAAGTCTAGTTGTTATTTTAAATATGTTTAAATTTAAGAATAACAAAAGAAATATGCTATATCTGTATAAGTAAACTAAAAAAACACACCCATAATACACATGTTTTATCAAAATCTAAAGATTTGTTGAAAATGTTTAAAGAGAGCCAATCGATTGACAATTTATTGTTGTGTAGACAGAAGTAAAAAGCAATAAAGATTTATTACAATTTTTAACAGCATATAGTAGGTAATGTTTTTCATCATGGCCAAAGACAAAAAATGTGCTTCTAAACTTTTGGAGAGTAGTATTACAACCAATTCAGTATTCACATGCAGGTATGCCATTTTTACATTTTGAATATTACTATGTAGGCTGTAAGAAAATAATAATTTGAGTACAGTGTAATCACAAAGAATATATACACAAAAGTGTAAATGGAAATGATTAAATTATTTTTTGATATGCCCACTCACACCCTAGCAAACTTGTCTTAAGCGTTTGCCTAAATTGTAATTGTTTTGTATTCAGCTTGTTGAGCAGCTGAAGCCTGGGGGTCGACTCATTGTCCCTGTAGGGCCAGAAGGAGGAGAACAACATCTTACGCAAGTATGTTGAAAGAAACAGTTATTTTATCTAAATTTATTAATTTCACCTTTCATTCTGTTATTCAGTAACATATTTTTTTAATATTTAAATGATAAACATAAAACTTGTAGTGGAAACAATAACTTTTATTGATAAAGTAGAAATAAAGATTTTTTATTATAAAAGATGTCATGATGCAGTGGTAAAGCTTGAATTAACTTCAATAAAATTTTTACTTTACAAAAATGTTAATCACATATTTTTTTTCATCTAAAGGTGGACAAGGCACTCGACGGCACGACGACGACAAAGAAGCTGATGAGTGTTATTTATGTTCCCCTCACAGATAAAAGCCATCAGTACCGTGAGTGACCCCGTGTTACCCTCACAATAATTTGTACTGTAATTGCAGTGGTCATTGTAATCACTTACTTTGCTTCCTAAAGAATTCCCTGTGATGATGACTTTTTCTCAATGATAAAATGCTTGTAAATATTTTATATATATAAATAAAGATATAGAAAGCAAATAAAGCAATCTCCTTTAAGATCGATATTTCGAAAAATAATTCCTGTAACTTTCTAAGTAATGCTATCGAAAATCAATATAAAATCTATGTATAGTATGTAGGAAATAAATGGATATTGCTGTATTTGTTATATGATTCATATATTAAAAGACATATTTACACACACTTTCTAAAAACATAAGAATGCTAAGCACAAAATGAGCAATATATAAGCAATAACAAAAAGTAATGTAAGTTTTGTGTTTTAGGTCCTTGGCATTAGACTGCCATGTTGCCACAAAACGAGACTCCAATTAAATAATATAGCATTTCAATTATATATGAATAGTATTTTTAAATTGGTAAATTAAAGTTATTTATAAATAATTATTTTTATTCCTTAGCGTTCTGTACATTTGAGTTAATAAATTAATATACCCTTGCATAGTAATGTTTCATTTTGCATTTCTGAACAGTTTTCCTGTAAACTTTTTTTTTACAAATGTTTTTGATTTGTCTGAAGAGGTGACTTCGGCTTTCATGTGCAATATTGAATATAATGTTTCTGCTTCGTTTTTATTTTCTATAATCTGAAACAGTTGTTCCTGCAAAATAAAATTGTTAATTTGTAATCATAACACAGTGTATCACTATAATGTTTTAAACAGTCAAGAAATTAAAAATATATTCTCTTTGAGTGGGTTTTAACCTACAATCATTATGTAAAGTCAAAGATGTCAAATCAAAATACTATGATATGTAGTATTACTATTCAAAATATATTTACTGCCGTTGTGGTGACATAGTTATAATTTTTTTAAAATTACTTTATAGAAGCTTTTAGTGTGGAAGACATGATTCCACCTTGTATAATACCTACATGTATACATATAATTATAATATCCATGATCTACCTATATATTAGATCTACGTATATTTCTTATATAGCATAGCTTATTTAACAACTAAATAAAGGACAAAAATAAGAGATGTCAACAAAAGAAATAAGTAGTGCGGACTTTATAGTATATAAAGAAATATTTGAAATGAATAATATAATATATCAAACCTGTGTGAGAGTAATCAAATGGTCTAGCGAGGTTCCCCTGTTCATAATTCTAGTGATGTTTTTGGAAGTGACGCCTGGTAGTTTCTGTACAAAGTCGTGCACTAGTATGTTACATCTTTCATAGTTCATATCCTCGGCTGTATTGTCGCCACTCAGGGCTGTCGCCTCTTCCACATTTGGATTTTTACGGCCTTGCTAAAAATATACCGACGTGAAAAAGTAATTAGATGTATATACAAATATATTTTAAAAAGTTAGTTCCAAAAAAAAAATTACATATGCCACTAGCAAATTAAATTTTCATAATTTAATACATAGAAAATAATATGTTTTTAAAAATAATGTAAAATGAATGTATCTCACTTGAGAAAATAAGTTATTTTAATTTTATCACTTTGCCAAGAAGACAAAACACTGCGTTGAGTCCCGCTAATCAACACGCGATGTCTTGAAAATTAAGCGGAAAGTAAGCAATACTTAGTTCTCTCTGCTTACTCTACCATATGCGGGATACAGCGTAAAGCAAAAAAAAAAGTAATTATAATTTTACTTTGAGTTCGTAAAACAAGTCAGCTGTGGCGTAGGGGCTTGGAGACCACACAAGTTTGAGTCTTGGAAAGTGTATAGTTAGGAGCTGTAACTTCTGTTGAATGTCAGCCCCGGATATGTCTGTGGAGACCACAAAATTTCCCTGTAATTGAGAACAATAATTACATATATAACAAAATATATTACTATGTAAGAAATCTCAATAATGTATAGGAAATATTAATAAGTAAAATAAGTAATGGATAGGAACTTAGGAAGTATGGAATATTTCTTATACATTACTTATTAATATATACTAGCGGCCCGCACACGGTTGTGTTGAGTGGCGGAACTCAACGCCCCGCTATTGCTTCGTTCCCTTAGCAAGGAAATGAAAATATTAAATACTTCATTCCCCCCGAGTGGGCATCGAACTCACAACCGTCGCGTTATCAGTCGCACAATTGCGTACCTCTGCCACGACGGGCTCAAAAATATAAGAGCTTAAGAGTGATAAAACGATGGCCGAAACCAGAAGAGAGGGTGTTAATGTACTATTTGTATAAAGCGCAAGTTAGAGACCCTGACACATCACCGAAGAAGGACTTTAAAGGAAGACATCACCGATTCATCAACATTCATCCCCTGGGTCCTCGGTCTCCCGACGGAGACATCGAGTTTCGGTATGCCGAAATGGTCATCTATGAATTCTTTTCATCGATTAAATTTTTAAAGTACAGGATATATATTTTAACATCGTTCGTTTATAGGGCCAGTATAGTTACGTGTGTGACAATTTTAAAGTGTTATTCTACACTTAGGAACGAAAAATAATTTTTAAAAAACATACAAATTTGAACGCAGGGCGGTCAGAGCGCTTGGATGGTTTTCAAGAGGTGCGGGTTCAAATCCCGCTACGTTAATTTTTTTAAATGTTTTTTAAAAAGTATATATCAGTAGATTTTTTTATAATATACACATGTCATGAAATCGGGTGACCTGTAAATTGAATGGTTTGTTCTGATCGAACTCTATGAGCAGTATGGGGCGGCTGTAGTTGCGGCACATCTGCGTGCACTGCGCGAACAGGCGCCCGGAGTTCAGGGACCCGATCAGATCCGATATAGACTTCCTCTCCACGCATATGTCCGGCGTTAGGATGTAATCGCCGATCTGTAAATTTGCAAAAGTTGCTAATAATTAAATAATATTAAATAGTGAAGCCAGTTTAATCCTTTCGTTGAATGACATATAAATATTAAAGATGAAAAAATATATAATAATTTTAATTTATATTTATTTAACATACTATTATATAAAAAAAAATATCTTCATTTTTTTTCAAAAACCATAGAACTCATACTGTTTGTATACTTACAGTGATAGTAACAGGTTCTATGTTTATTCCCTGTTTATGTAACAAGGCGGGCAGGTCAGACCGAAATTCTCTCATATCAACTATCACCATTGGTTTCTCTTTAGTCTGTATTTGTCCCCCTAAAAGGGATAAACTTTGAATGAAACCACACTTTAAACTACTCTATAAAAGTATAAAACAAATAAAACAAAAGAGATTTTTCCAAAAAATGGAAAAGTGATTTTATCAAACAAAATATTTAATAAAACTATTGTTGTAAAATAAAACGCCATTTGTCGAGAACGACGCACACAGACACAAACCATTCAAAGCAATAACGTCGCACACGCCTCATTCACGAAATCGAGTCGTAGGTAATGGCGGGGATGCTGAATTACGTAAAATAGAACGAGAGATATCCCTTTTTTCGTTCTCGTATGTTTTTTGATAATGAAAAGTGGCAGATCGGCAACGCTTAGTATTTATTGTTTTTGTAGTAGTATGTGCTTACGTTACTGGTATTTATTCGTAACTGCGTCACACGAAATACAGGTATGAATAAACATCGTGAAATGAAAAAAAAATCCTATCTAAACTGTTGATGTATATTGATTAATTTCTTTATATATGGGTTTAAAATTATTTTACCCTATATGCTGCTCCCGTTAAAGGAGCGCAGAACGTTTCCACTCTGTATATATTATTTAAATTGTATATTAATTTCATTTGGTTTGTTCATACCTGCCTTCCTTGTATCAGTTGATGTGTCTTCTTCTTCAATATTCATGTTAAAATATTCATCAGTTTTCCCATCTTGGTAAGATGGCACTACCATAACCTAACAAAAAAAATCTGTATTTGAGACATTGCGTATATAAAATGAGGGAACCTAACGTAATGCCGCGTCTTGTTAAGAGAAAGGAAATTAAAATAAATGATAACCTCGAGAAGCAACAGAACCCAAAACCGTCAAATTTATAGTCAGACACTGTGCAATTTTTTATAAAAAATTTTATAAAATATATTTATAAGAGAAAGTTATAACTAACACTTTTCGTTTGTATAAGCATTTCAAACGCTTGCTTCTCCCTTCTCAGTGAAGTAAGATACGCCTGTTCCTCTACTGTCTTGTCGTGGATAACAAAATAAACTTTACATTTCGGCTCGTCGGGTTCCTTTCTACATTCAAAAACCTCTATTTGTCGCACTGCAGACACATCACAGTGGTATAAAATAATATATTCTGGTCTTAATGATTGTAGCGTTTGTTCTAATGAAAAGTGATTGCCATTTTGTTTAAATGTTTGTATGCAAATAATAGGTTTTTCAACTTCGAGTTGTGTTAGATCCAGCGCGTCAATCTGAAAACAAAAAATATATGCATATTATATATACTCTGAGGCCAGTCGTGGCGCAGCGGCACAAGGTGTGACTCCCGTAATGCCGTGTGATCCCGGCCTAGAATAGGATCATCCTGGTACTGGTGGTGTCGTAAGAGGCGACTAAAATACGTATGGTAGAGTCACGTCGCCAGCAATGGCAACACGCATGGGCAGACTCGACCGGGTCATTACCACCCCCGGCATTTAAAACCGGCGTGAAGTAGTGGCTTTATGCCACTGTGTTTCGCATCAGGTAATGCCGGGCTCCGGCGCCCAACCCA